>VWZD01001209.1:32830-75084 GCA_013396695.1 Sakesphorus luctuosus
TCCAGATCCCTCTGCAGAGCCCTCCTGCCTTCCAGCAGGTCGACACTCCCTCCCAACTTGGTGTCATCAGCAAATATGCTGATGATGGACTCAATCCCCTCATCTAAATCATCAATAAAGATGTTAAACAGGACTGGCCCCAACACAGACCCCTGGGGACACCACTGGTGACCGGCCCCCAGCTGGACACAGCCCCATTCACCAGCACTCTCTGGGCCTGGCCCCCCAGCCAGCTCCCATCCAGGAGAGGGTACACTTGTCTAAGCTCTCCTCTTAAGACTGTGAAATACAAAATACTGTTGAGTTTACAGGTTTCATGGAAATCTATTCCTTTTTTATTTCATCTCCTTAAACCTAACATGTTTTCCATACCATATCCAAGAAAGATATGGCTTGGAGATAAAATATCACCAGAAATCACACCTCTATGGCAAGCTATTTCATAGTTACAATTTGCCCCACTTGAAAAGGGGATGCACTGACATGGCATCATTTCAAACAGCTCAAAATAGATTCTTTTTCCACAGATTTTAGTCATAAGACTTGTTTGAAAACATCTGGGACTTCATCTGAAACTCTCTAACAGCAAAAGACTGTTTTGTGGGTAAGAACAGAGTAACAGGAATAGCAGAGAACCAAACCCACTTGCTGGCCATCTACTCTTTTAGCACTTCAGCTCAAAATGTATTTTGCTGCCACAGTGATTCCCTCTGAGCTAATCTGCTGCCAAAGATGCTCAGAACTCCACAGCTCAAAGGCTGTTTTCTGTCATTATTTTGCTAGGAGAGAAGGCCCATGGCAGTGGTCTGCAGGAGATGGATGGGCTTTGTATTTTTAAAGCTCCAGAGCTTCTTTTCCCCTTTTTCCCCCAAGGAATTTGTTATAGAATAATTTTCTCCTCCATTGATAAGTCTCACTCATAGAAGAAAAATGGTCCCCAAAACCCGTATGTATTCATGTTATTATAACTTCTGTAAGATAAAAACTGGGGTTAAACCAATCACAGAACTATTTCTACTCAAAATGCACAATTTTGTGCTCTTTCAAGCTTTTCCTCAAAAGAAGGAAGCATCTTTTATACAAATAAACTTAATTATGAAATCCAAAGACAAATATTTAATATTTTTCTTTGATAGCTGTAAAGATACATTTAATGACAACCAAAAGGCTTCAGAGATATCTTCCCTCATGAGTACATATCTCTCTATTTATACTGGATGAAAATACATTATATTAAATAAGAGAGGCATAAGAAATGAAACCTAACAACTGAACAGCTCTTGGAGGAACTATTTCTCCCATTTTCATGTTAAGCATATTTTAGGAGACAAAACTGAAGGAAGGAAAATGATCACAGAATCCCAGGCTAATCTGAGTTGGAAGGACCCACAAGGATCATCGAGTCCAACTCTTCAGTCAATGGCCCACAGAGGGGATTGAACCCATGACCTTGGCGTTATTACAACCAAGTTTGAACCCACTGAGCTGATCTCAGGGCCATAATGGTTCTGTTTCATAAACTCTATATCAAAGGAAGTCAGGAGATTATCAACTGGGTGCAATCATCTCACCAGCTCCAGGTACTCACAGCTTTGCTGCCCAGGCATGACTGTTCCTCCCTGATGGTACCAATAGTCAGTACCAATTTGTACCTCAACGCTAATTCACTTTACTGGTGCCACTCCTGTGCTCCTCAGAGCTCACCTCAAGCACCTGCTCTGCATTAGCAGAGAGGGAAAGCAGCCAGGGCAGCAACACCTCCATGGATGCACATCCCTCAGGGCACCCACTGTGACCACATCTCCCTTACCTGCAGAAATGAGCCCGTCATGGGTTTGTGGCAGTGCTACAGGCCTGCACAAAGCAATCCATCACTGCAGGGAGGGGCATGTGCCAGGACATCACTACTGCAGCTTGCTTTAAAGAAGATCCCCTCAATGGCCTGCCCAGAGAGGGGGTGGATTCCCCATCCCTGGAGGTTTTTAAAGTGAGCTTGGCCGTGGCACTGAGTGCCATGATCTGGTAAAGGGACTGGAGTTGGCCCAAAGGTTGGACTTGATGATCTCAGAGGTCTTTTCCAACCCAATCCATTCTATGATTCTATGATTCTGTGTGCAGTAAGGAATTTATATCTTGCAGCATGTGTTTATAATCCCAGGCAAAGCCAGTTCAAACAGATCTGGAGCCCACTGCAAAACTCATTAATTCTCCCAGCCCCAAGTCCCGAGGTGCAGTGTCCAACCTGCTGCTGAAAGCCACTGCTTGACCCACCCTCCTGTGCCAGGGACAGGGATTTTCCATTTGAAAGGTAAAGCAACTGAGAAAAGTATTTGGGATGGATTAAGCAATAGAAAGGAGTTATTTGCCATCACAAGATGATGTAGCCCAGAGAGACAACGCAGTGATTTTGTTACAAACAACACAGCTTTATGATGCTTCTCTTTCTTCTGCACATGCTTTTATCTCTCGATGTCAGAATAAATTTTGAACAATGCAGAATTATAAAAATGTAAACTGTGTTGCCCAGGAGACATTACAGACCTCTACATGAGGCTTCTTCAAGAGAACCTTCATATAAGATGTCTTTTCACAGCCTTTTTTTCCTCCTATCCTTGCCAAGAAGATGCATCCTGTTATTAATCCCGATTAAATTCTGCTTTGAGAACTTACAGTCTGACAATACACTAATGAGTATCTTTCTTTGTATTCCCTGCCCCAAATTGCTATACAGCCCTTATCTACTAAGTATGCTCAGGTTGGAAAGTTAGAGCAGAGAGATACAAATATGATTATGAACAGAGAAGAATATGAGAGGAAAAGCAGATCAGTAAAGCTCTCTCAGAAGAGGAGGATTATTTATACTAGTGCAAACAACTTTTCCTACCTTACTTGAAACTCTGTCTTGGAGTATTTAGCAATGAGCAGAACCACAACTCAAACATCTACGAAACCTTCAGTTACAAACACAGGTGGGAGTTCTGTGTATCTGAGGTTTGTGTGCACTTGGTAAAGAAGCCTGAAGGAATAACCTGTATATTGTTAAGGAACTCTGAGCTGCTACAGTTTCCAGTCACAAAAAGTCATTCCCTCACACAGCTCTTTCAGCACTAAATAAAGCCCAATATTAGAATATCTGATTTCTCCCCTTGCCTCCTGTGATATCAAAACACACATGATAAGAAGCTGTGAGAGTAACTCATAGTACCCTCAGACCTTTGCGGCAAACTGTCACCCAGACCTGGAGCTTCCCCCCTAAATGACTTGGCCTTTTTATGGTTATTGGAAAACCAAACATGAAACACCAAAATTGATTTAAAGCATCTCAGCAGTTGTGATTGTTCATTTAAATTCTGAATTTTCAGATTAACCTCATAATCCCTGACTTTAATCCTGAGCTTGTAAATGCTCAGACATTACTAATACTCAGGTTTAATGAAAAAGGATATTACTTTTCAATGGCAATTTCTTAACAGCAAACATCCTCAATTTAATAAAGTGCAAACACTTTATTTACAATTATCATTCTGGCTTTCTGTGGGAGGTTATTCCATTATATGTTACTTCTGTTCATTTGGATGAAGGGAAGTTTGTCTCCAGCTCTTACTCAGCTGCACCTACAGAACTGAGGTTGCCATACTCCCTGAAATCTTTCCCACATGTGAACTTTATTGATGGGTTGTATAGTCTGTCATTCTTTCTGTTGGAATTTCATAAATATGCCTTCCCTCTATACTCTGCCTTTCCCTTAAATCACTTGTACTCTTGCAGAGACAAAGATCTAATGAGTAATTTAGAGAGACATGGAGGTGATTTCATTGCTTCACACTTAATTATAGTTGGCTAAATCAATACATTCTTTACACTAAAACAATCTTTTCCCATTACCACAATGTTATTTAATACACCTGTAGGTCCTCTTCTCTGGAAGTGACAATGTAACAGCTTCAAGAGCTACTGGGCTGTTTAATATTCTCAGGTAAGAGCTGGGCAGGTTTCTGTTAAGGGATGGCAGATGCGAGACTGAGTGTTCCTGCCACATCCATCTGCAGGGCTTTGGGCTGGGGTCTGTTCTCAGACAAGCATGTTATCCTGCTCAGAGAAAGTGTGCTGGCATATCTAAGTGCACAGGTTGATAGTCTGTGTTTACTTCTACTGTCTGCTGCTTAATACAGGGTGAATCTAACTAACAAACTCCAGTTTCCCACCCTTAAACAACTGCCCTTTACAGGGATCTCAGTGCTAACAGAGCAACTGTTTAATACAGGATAAAGGCTCCTTTGCACCCCCTCAGAAACTCTGAAGGCAATGTAAGTGTTTGTACAGAAATTTAGGGAGTAAATACCAGACAGATATATCTGGGTTCACACCCTCCATGTCCTTGCTCAGCAATTTCCAGTGGGGTGTAAATACCCTATAGAGTCACTACCCAGTAATAGGGAAATGACTCATTCCAGCCAAGAGACAGAGCAATCCAAGTCAGGGACTGCCTTGCACTTTGTTTTTTGTTGAATAGATCTCAAAAGAGAGGGGGAGAGCTAAGCCAGTGAAGGTATTACTGTATATGAACTTATTTGGCATTCTTGTCCTCATGATTTGTGCAGTTTGAGACAGACAAAACCCTTTGCAATGCCAGGCTCCCAAATTAAAGTTCTTTCATTGCTGTGCTGGATCTGTGGAGAGGGACACAGCCGTAGCCCTTCTTTGCTGAAGTGCTTTTGAAGGAAATTATACTATTTAAAAAGTAATTACAGTAGAAGAGAGTAAAGTGACTTAACAACAAATATCTATGCTGTAAGGAAGGTCTCTGCTCCAATGCCCTTGAGGATGGAAGTTGTCCATGCATTTAATGTTTCAGCAATACCAATACAATAACCTTAGCCTGGGCTGCTCTGTAACACACAGCAAAGGAATTTGTTCCATGGGGTTTTTTTTTTCAGGCAGGAATATAACATCAGCAGTTTCATTCCTGCTAAAGTCCTGAAACATAAAAGATAGAAAAAGAGGGAAGAATTTTTTTTGATTCAGATTTGCTAATAGGCAATGATTATTTCCCCAGTTTCTATGGCACTATCACCATGGCAGCTTGCCATATTAATCAAAGGCATTAGAGCATATTTGTGACACCATCCCAGTATTCCATCTCCTGGGCACACACAGCAGGATCCCGAGTCAGCTTCCGTAAGACAGAGGCCAGAATGGAGCACACATCGGGGTTAGAAAGGCCATATTTCAGGCATATCATTAAAGAACAAGTTCTCAGTGTTCCTTACTCTAATTCTGAACACAATAGTGGAAATATAACCATTGTGACCAAAAGGACAATCAAAATTCTTTCACAGCTTGCTCTGTTTCTACATGGGTTTGCCCCTTCTTTGATGAACTGCTCAATGCAAATGATTACTCAGCAGATCCTAAAGGAATGTGCAAGCAAAAGAAAAAAAAAAACAAAACCAAAAACCCAAACTCATAATCACTGTAGAGAATTATCTGCAAAACACTGGCACTACTTTGGACAAACCCCCCACACTTTGTTCTCTGTACAGGCAAAATTGAAGCATCACATACAAGACTGAAATCATAACCAGAGAGCAGCATAACTCAGTGTTCAGAGCAATGAAATTTTCAACATACAAGGGAAAGCACCCTCATTTTACTAAATGTACCATGAAGCATTTGCAGATATGCTCATGCTGAAAAAAATCCTGGTGAATATTGAAAAATATTTCCAGCAATAGCAATCCTTCACGTTGTCTATAAAATACATAAGAAAATACATTTTCAATCTATCTTAGGGCAAGTTCATAATCTTGTCCTGAGAGTTCTGATTTTTTTTTTAATGAAAGTATATTTCAAAAGGCTGAGATACTCTAAAATAACATATGAATTTATAAACCCTTTTAATGAACTCTAATAAGCAAGTTGGACAAGTTCTTTATTTCATGTTTAAAGTTTTCCCAGGGTGCATCCAAGAGATAATAAATAAATAAAGAGCATGTCAATAATATATTTGGCAGTAAAACGCTACAGTAAAGCACTAGGACTAAAAATCCCTGGTATAACAGTATCCTGAAGTGGACAGCACTGGCCTCAAATAGAAGTGCAACAAGAAACTTAAATAAAATGAGACTAAGACTAGCTTTGCCTTCTTAAACTACTTAAAATCAGAAATACTCTGAAAGGATGGCAGAAGCAGTTATGTTGGGAAACCATGAAAACAGAACTGCAACTCAAGTCTTTCATATCTCTGGGACCTCCATGCCTGTCGGATTTACTTTTCCTCCCTTGGGTCAGTAGCTGAGGAGGGACAACTAAACAAGGAGTCTGGAAAATATTTAACAGTGCAACAGTTGTACTGTTACATTTACAGGTATATACTAATTAACCTGCCTTTAAAATAAACCCAATCAATTACTGTCAAGGATTCGAGGACAGTTCTGCCACCTTATCTGGGGACACTTGACTTCTCAGTTTTGTGCCATCTTTGTCTCAGGAACTCAATGACACAGAAATACAGGAAGATGCAACGTAACATCTCAGCAATATTGTCTCACACCTCAACTGGGGAACTCCTACCCTTGCAGAAGACCACACTGCTGAATTTTCAGACCACCTAAGGAGGCAGGTTAACACCTCCCACCTTCTTCATTGGGACAACCTGACTCATTTGGTCAGGAGGTTCACACACAATTTAGCTCTAGGCTTTTGTCTAAATATCTAGGAAAGCATTTGCCTGCCTGTGCAGGGCATATCAAAGATAAATGAACCGGTAGAATACAAGATCTTCAAAAGCAACAACAACAACAAAGCCTTTTCTGCTTTCAGCCCTCAATTTAATAACAGTTGCACTTGATATTTTCAGCTTGCCATTTGCTTAATTAAAAGTTTATATTTACTTTTGCTTAATATGAATCCCAAGATATCTTATGAAATTCAAGGCAAAAGGAGATTCAGATTTCATTATGTTTTCAGAACACAGAATACATTAAACAGAAGGAGGCTTCATTAAAGGAGGCTGCAAGATATGAGGTCTAGACTGCCTGGAAACAACCATTCTGCTCGTTCCCTTAGTCCTTTCTGTCTCTCTACACATCACTATGAGGGAATGTTTTGCCAGTGCTGTTCCCCTCCTATGAAGACCAGCAAAGGTTACTGTGTCTAAAGGCAATAACAAGCTAAACAACAATATGTGACAACAAGGTGGTCCACACAGTTTTAAAGTTCTTATGTGTCTATGCAGTAAATAACAAATTTAATAAAAACCCCAATTTTTCATAAACTGACACAGATATGACAACAATAAACTCCTACAAGACTCTAAGTGGCCTGAAAATACCACAGGGATTCGTGTGTGCCCAGTGACTATCAGTGTGTGTGTGTGTGACACTGCCCAGCAAGGAGGAACTCACTGTGACACAACATATATTTAAAACATATGGTTTTAATTTAAATGAGATGTTCTGAAATACACAGTCCCGAGGTTTTTTTAAAGTAACATAAAAAGCAACTATGGCAACGATTAACACAATGTTGCATTGGCAGCATCAGAGCCAGTGCTCGTAGCCTGCAGGTACAGAGCTCTACAAAATTCCTTACCTGGAGTCTCATTCACTCAGAGGCCTTTTTGCTGAGTCTGCCAATGTGCCAATAAGGGAGATGTGCCAGGGACAACGAAAGATGCAGAGGGAAGGTACTCAGTCCTTCCCTGCTCACTGCACTCCTACTTGGAGGCTGTAACATCCAGCCATCACCACTACATGAATTTGTATTGCTGAACCAAGACTAAAATCTTCTAGAATCCATTTACAGAAAAATACCCTTTTTAAAACCAGATACACTATGATTAAGCAAACAAACAGTTACTTTTGCACTATACACACACCAAAATGAGTCTATTAGACCTGATCCCTACCCAGGCTCATACTCTTAAACTGTTGTTCTATGGTACATGAATTAAGCTGTCCCACAGATGACCGAGCTTCTTGTGAAAGTACAGATGTAAAAACGTAGTGTATCATGAAAGAACAGGATTCACTAAAGCGTCATTTGTACCCCAAGTCACACGATGATTACGGCTGTGTGGGCAGCACAGCTCACACTGGTTCTGTGCTCCACACCACCCTCAATGTTCCAGCCTTAGCTGAAGCACACAGGCTTGTAAGAGAAAGTGTCCCAGGGATGGCAGGCATTGACATTCACTTATATTCCAGGTTCAAATGGGAAAAGTCTGGCTTGCTCCTGTGTGAGCAGCACAGTCATACCAGGGAAAAATCTGGCCTCCATCCATAGAAAGGAGACCATTTAGTCAATTCACACCAACAGCAGAAAAGAGAGCCAGATGCAGCCTCAACAGCTAACACACTCATATTTAATCACAGATTGTAAATAACAACACTTTTCCCACCAACAGCAGTTCCAATTCCAGAAGCTTAATGTACTTTGCTTTAAATCTGTGCCATAGCAACCTTTATTAAAGTCAATGTCATCTGTAAGGACTGAGTTAAAATAAAATGTGGGCCAAATTTATCAGACATCAGTTTCCTTCGGATACAGAGCTCAGAACAGTGACTGTGCATCACCCTAGATGTGACAGGAGTTGTATGTGCTGCACCCACCAACATATTTTCAACCAGTCCATTCCAAAACACTTGCCCTGATTATCAGTTTCAAGTATTTGTCGGAGATGCTGAAGGTCAAATGAAAAGTGTGAAAGGTTTCTTTCTGCTTACATTAAATTTATATCTATATGCTAGAAATCGCAGCACTCTTCAGGCCAAGGCAGAGAAACCTCGAGATTATTAAAATATGGCATTGTTATGTTCTAGCTGGTCAGTTTAAGGCACGTCCAGGGGACAGCAGAGGAGGCCATTCCCCTTTGCTGTCAGAGCTGTGTGTGCCCAGTGAATATCACTGGGTGTGCGTGACACTGCCCAGCGAGGGGGAACTTACTGTGACACAACTACAGCAAAAGTAGCCAACAATTTATTCTTTCATTTTCAGCACTGGCTCACAGTGGGGCTCTGCATCTTTATGTCAGGAAGGTACTAAACGAGCTTAGAGCTGGAATATTCTTACAACCTCCGGGGTACGCGTAGGGGTAGGGAGCTTTTTAAATTTAGATTATGTAAGGTCGTGCGGCTCACTGCATTATGTTTTATATGCACATTATATCTCACTGCACCCCATGAACTTCAAATGATCGTTCATCATGCAAATCCAGACAGACATCCCTTCGTAGCTCTTTCAGAAAGAACCAATATTATACGCACATCTAATACTTATCGGAATGAGGTCAATCCCCCAAATGTCCGGACATGGTCCAAGAAACACAGAAGGACATCCCACCTGCCCAAATCGGGCTCTTGCCCGAGCAGCCCCGAACTAGCCGGTCGGGAACAGGCTCCTTGTGGAGGAGGACGCCGCGAATGCAGGAGCGAAGCTCCGGCGAGTCTGCAATGCAGAAACCCTTCCCGGAGCTCATCAGTGAGCTGGGGGAGACGGGGCGGGGGCAGAGCCGGCACAGCTCCCCCATCCCCGGCAAGAAAACCCGAGGCACGGGGCGGGAGGCGTTTCTGAGCCCCGGCTTTGCCCTCCCCGGCTCGGCCGAGGGCTTTGCCCTCCGAGTGTCCGAGCTCCGAACAGCGGGAACTTCTGCAGCCGGGGCGGCGCGGAGCCCGCGGGCAAGGGCACGGCCCGGCCCACCTGTGCCACCTGCCACGGCGATACGGCCCGGCCGGGCACGGCAGCAGCAGGAGGAGGAGAGGAGGAGGGAGAACAGCTCTTACCTGCTCCCGCTGCTCCTCCCGCAAGCCCTTCCTAACCGAGCTCCATCTTCCTCCGGCCGGGGAGGGGGGAAGGGGGGAGTGAGCCCGGCGCTGTCAACCCCCAGCTGCCGCTTTCCGTCAGCGCTGTCCCCCCGCCCGGCCGAGCGGCCGCCCCTCGCCCGCCCTGCAGCGGCACCGGCACACGGAAAGCGACACCCACCTCCCGCCGCCTCCTTCCCATGAAGTCACCGGCCGCAGAGCCGGCCCTCCCCGGCTGCCCGCAGAGCCGGAGCCGCGCTCCGCCCCGCTCCGCCCGCGCCCACCCCCGGGGCCGCCCCCGGCGCCGCGCCGGCCCTCGGCGAGCCGGGCCGCGGTGTGCGGTTCGCGATGTGTGATGGGCGATGTGCGGGCCCGGCCGCGGTGTATGATGTGCGGTGTGTGATGCGAGAGCCCGGCCGCGGTGTGCGGTGTGTGAAGGGTAGTGTGCGGGCCCGGCCGCGGTGTGCGATGTGCGGTGCGCGGACTCAGCCGTGGTGTGCGATGCGCGGTGCGCGGACTCAGCCGCGGTGTGCAGGCTCGGCCGCGGTGTGTGATGTACGTATTCGGCCGCGCTGTGCGGTGCGCGGTGTGCGGGCTCGGCCGCGGAGCTGCCGGACGATGCGGGGACCCCGCACGGCCCGGGAGTGGCCCCGCAGCCCACTCGGCACCACGAGCGCTCCCCCGCCCCAGGATGGTCCCGCGGGAGGGGGAGATGGTAAGCGCGGCCTCCTCCCTGCACCCATCGTTCTGGAAAGGACCGCGCTTAGTTTTGCCCACTGTGAGGTGGGTCTGTTATCCCACGTTGCTGCTTTTTGCGTGCCTCCTGTTTGGCCAGAGAGGTCAGTAAAGTCTGCTCCAGCCCACAGTAACCTCACAAATAACCTGGGGGCAGCTGCCTCAGTACACACACAGGTGTTTTCTATCTCGCCCCGTCAAAACTGCCTCTCCCACACCAAAGCAGCCTTGCCTTTCCACTCTTCCAATAACACTAGAACTGCAAAGGAAACGGAGTAAGGAACACACCTCTAGAACTGAGTATTCCCTTTTTCCACTTACTATCATGCAAGACCAAGAACTAGGCAAAATATGTGGAATAGAAGGGAAAAAAAATCACAGGTGCAGGAGTACCTCTTCAAGGAAGGTCTTACCTAAAACACTAAGCACTCTCACCTGAAATCAGCCTATTACAGGTGACACCCAAGCAGTGACAAATAAAGCAACACCAAATCCTTAAGGAAACACCAAATGTAAACAAAATATTATACATTTTGCACCAACACAACATCTGGAGAGGTATATCTGGTGACACATGACAGTTTTGCAGATATGCATTTTCATATCATAAGCAAGTGAGGGTTGATGGTTAGGGAAGAAAACCAGATCAGTTACTTACATTCTAGTTCTCTGATAGAACCCCAACATCTGTTAATAACATTGTTGAAACCCTCAAAAGAATCTCAGATCTTTACAGAACATTTCCTTTTACAGCTAATGTGGTGGGCAAAAAAGAAAACGTTGGAAAAACTTTCCAGCTGCTCCATATGGAACCTTCTGTTGTAAATGCTCTTGACAAACCATGACAGGCAAAAAAACAAAACAGTTTTGTCCAATGCTCTTTTAGACCTGAATAAAATGAAATCTTGGGTTTTGTCCCTCCCATCTTCTGTTCCCCTTAGAGAAATTCTTCATGCTCATGACTGAAGATTACTTAGGCAAGCAGCATTCTCTGCTGTGCTCTCAAGTTCCTCACAAAAGCAAAAGTCATGAGCAGAAGTGTTCCTTGGTTTCTCCTCCAGAATCCAGCATTCTTTAACTGTGGCAAAGGAAAATAAACCTTGAAATGGATGGATAACACACTCAAAAAGAACCATAATTACTGGAAGACATACTTTTATCTTGATGCAATTACCAGTACAGATTGCCCTACAGGTGAGCCCCAGATCGTGAGAGTTCTGTAAAAGACTGAGCAGTTTGGCAGAGTTTTGTGGACAGCTCTGGTGCATTTGCCTTGCAAAGGAAATTCATTTGGGGGTATGTGGCTTTTAGGTGGCTGCTCTAGAGCTCTCAGGACTGAAGATGCTCTACAAGGAGTCAGAGAAGCTCTATAGTCCTAGAGATCCAACCACAGTTTCATCTGAAGGCTCCAACTGGTGATACAGAGCCAGGGACCCATTTAAATGGTCACTGCAAAGGAAGTGTCCAGTTCCCCTGCCTTCAGGAAAAGCCAGATATGCCAGCAATGTCTGAAGGGCTTAGCAAAGGAAAGGGTGGCCAGGTCCACAGGATCAGCAGGGAGAGGCTGTCCTTTGTGGTCTGAAGTTCCCTCATTCTCCATCTTTTCTTGCTATTAGCTAAGCTTTCTTTCATGCCATCATTACAGGAAAACGTGTTTCTAACAGTCACATCCCAGAGGGAGTGGGAAAATGCAGACATGCTGGACCCAGGTGAAGCATTTGCATTCTTTGGGGACATTATGTTCTGCTTCCATGGAAGTGGTAATATCTCCAATCTCCAAAAACAGCAGTCTGAACAGATTGAAGAACCAAAATTCTTTAGTGCAAAGAGATGCAACAAATCCTGCAATCTCTCATGTGAACATCTTGCCCTTCTTAGGACTGGAGCATAAGTCCTATGGGGAGAGGCTGAGGGAGCTGGGGGTGTTTGTGCTGGAGAAGAGGAGGCTGAGAGGTGACCTCAGCACTGTCTGGAAGTGCCTGAAGGGAAGTTGTGGCCAGGTGGGGGTTGGTCTCTTCTCCCAGGCACTCAGCAATAGGACAAGGGGGCACGGGGGGCTCAAGCTCTGCCAGGGGAAATTGAAGTTGGAGATCAGGTGGAAATTCTTTGCAGAGAGAGTGCTCAGGCATTGGAATGGGCTGCCCAGAGAGGGGGTGGATTCCCCATCCCTGGAGGTTTTTCAGCTGAGCTTGGCCGTGGCACTGAGTGCCATGATGTGGTAAAGGGACTGGAGTTGGCCCAAGGGTTGGACTTGCTGATCTGGGAGGTCTTTTCCAACCCAATCCAATCGATTCTATGATTCTGTGATTCTTCAAATTAGAAAGCAGGTATGCAGTAGTCCCCAAAGATCAGGAACCCAGAGATCATAAAATTATGCACAGACCTTACATTTCCAGGCTTTCAGAGAAGGGGAGCATGCATGTGACCGACATTCCTGCAAAATCTATTGGCTTTTTCTATGACCATACAGAGACACGGGGAAGAAAAGAAAGAAGTATCTTCACCATTGATGTTCTACACTGTTCATTCATCCTGGCTGTCAGCATAACACAACTCCATAAGCAGAGAGATGCCTGTCCTGATGAAAATGGTCTGCTACCACAGAATCACAGACTGGTTTGGGTTGGAAGGGACCTTAAAGGACACTTAGTTCCAACCCCCCTGCCATGGGAAGGGACACCTTCCATCAGATCAGGCTTCTCAAAGCCCTCCCAGCCTGGCCTTGGACACTTCCAGGGTTGGGGCAGCCACAGCTTCTCTGGGCAACCTGTGCCAGGGCCTGCCCACTCTCATGTCTGATGACATAAATCCAACCCAAACATCTTACTTCCAAATTTTGATGGAAAAGAGCTATTTTGTAGAAAATGATCAAAACACAGAATTCATACAACTGAGCGGATAAAATGAGCTTAAATGAAAATCAGCTGAATCCTTAACTTTGGGATTGAGGTTTCCTCTGCAGCATTTGCTGTATGTCTCCTTGACATGCTTTGATGTTTTCTTCATCCATTATACTTTTTCTTTCAGCCTGTCCACATTTCTATAACTCACTGATTGCAGCAATTTCTTCAGAGGACCACAGACATCCTGAAGCCAACAAAGAGTTATAAATGCATATACATATATGACAAAACAAATTATGGAATAAAGTATCTAATCAGGCTTCACTGGTCTGTGTTTGATATATCAAACTTTATAGAATAACTTCATTTCTATTCCATGTCTTTTGTTCTTAATATAATGAGGTATCTGCTTTAAATTCCTACTTCAGAAAACATGGAAACTGGGGCAAAGCTGTGAAAGAGAAGTCATGCACCACAATTTAAACTATACACAGCAGAAATGCAAATTGGATCCCTTCTAATAAATGTCATTTAGAAAAAAAGATAATTATGACTGATCTTGAGTATAAATGGTAAGCACAACTTACATTGTTCTTATTATTGTGAGCCTGCAAGCTCATTGGAGACCAGATAGAAATGGACAGGCAGCAGTTGCAATTTGCATACTAAATTAATAAGGCATTTATGCTTGGAGTCCAACATAAAGCTTTTCAGGAACTCTCTCTTTGTCTAATAAAGTGAAGACACAACTATCCCCAAGAAGAACTCCTCTAGTCAATCTTCTAAGACTGTCACATGAGAAATAGCTCTTAATGATACTGTGATGGTGGCTCTGTAGCACCTGAAAGAGTTTCTGATGAAAACCCTCCTCTTATTATTCTGTTTTAACATGCAGTTTCTACAGATGGATGTAGATGTAAATGAGAACTTAAAATAAACCTCCACACAAACAGAGGTCAGTTGAAAAGGCAAGAACCTACTCAGGTTAAGAACATCTTGGAAGACTTAACTGGAACTAGAAAGGAGGGGAGGTGATTATTTTTCAACTAGTTCTGAGTAATTGTAGCTAATAGCACTTGAAAGTAGGGTTCCTGTGAGTTGCTTCTTCTCCTCCTTATGTTTATTCAGATCAAATCACCACGATTTTTGCTGCTGAATCCTGCCCTGTTTAAGGCATACACACACCAGGCCAGAACAAACAGGGGCAAGGGAATAAATCAGGCTGGTTACCTTTTCCTCCTCTGGACCTGTGAGCCTGGGCCCCAGAAGAACTTGGCTGTTACCTAATTAATTTGATACTTAAAAGCTCTTCTTATTATTGTCACTGAAATCAGCAGCATTTCTTGCCAGCCAAATGCTTTTATTGCTTGTTAACTCTGGAAATATCTGTTCAACAGGAACACATTTTTCTGTCAGGTCAGCTGGGAAGTTTATTTCTCCTGTCATTGCATCAAATTACTGTTTTACAGTTACAGACAGATTGTTATCAGCCTTCAGAGACTTTAAAAATAATACAATATGGTTTCTGCCACTCCCAAGCAGACTGACAAACGCCACCCACACAAATAACAACACATATTTTCACACAACGTGCAAGAAGCCTTGTTGTACAGATGTTCTGGAGTTAATTCTGCAGTAAAATCTGGCACAGAACAGAAGCACTGTGACATGACACTTGGGCACTGAAACTCAGTGAAAATCTGCAATGCCTCTGTGGCTTAGTGGAGAGAAAGAGGAACATTTCCAACATCCCCAGGGATGTCTGACTTAGGACACTTCCACTAGTCCGTGACTGGAGCTTCATTAACAAAATGCTCTTTGTATTAGCAAGGCCAGGCATTACAGAATGTTGCAAAGGTGCTGCTGAGAGCCTGCACCTCCAAGTGTTCCCAAAACATGCACATATTTCCTAGATCTCTATTTACAGAGCTGTGGTGGAGAACAATGTTTCCCATTTCTACACAACCCTTCTGGCACACAGAGAGGGTCTGGAAGTCGCTTGTCACAAAGGGGAGGTGACATTCCAATTTAAAGATTTTATTTCTTATTTTCAAATCAAGTTAAATGGCTAAGAAGTCAGCACAAGGAGCACAATAAGCATTCCTGATTTGCAAATAATTGGGGTCCCTAGAGGGAAAGTTTTGTAACAGTGACCATAATTTTGGCTGATATTTCAGGAGCAAATAGGTTTTTCAAAATGCCATGGCAAAACTTCCTAATCCACCGGATCTCAATGAACAGAAAGGAGTCTTTCAGTACAAAATTTAGAGCTTGTGGAAGAAGGTAACTGCCTATGTGCAGTATGGACAGAGAGAACTTGGAGCAATCAGTTCTGGGTATGGACAATAACCAGTGAGGGTCATCTCACCTTTCTTAACAGAGAATTAACCCTGAATTACCATGTTATTGTGAGAGATGGGACTTGTTCATGTACCAGATAAACCAACAGCAGTGAAAGAATACCTGTCTGCATTCCTGACCTCTGCTGAACTGCAAGCTCCTAATACATTATTTGCATGTATGCAAAGGTACAACAATGCTGTTCCAAAAGTCACAGAGTCAATGGCAGGTTGGTGACAATTGATTTGAAAAGAAACAAACTGGGACTTTTGATAAAGCTTTTACAAAGTCAGAAGAATTAGAAGTGGGAAATACATTCTGCTCAGTTTGCAGGAGCTTTGGAAAGAGCAAACAGAACACTGTCTTTCAAAGGTGGTGGTAATATCAAATATTTTACTACTGAAAGGTAAATTTTCCTCTGGATTATTGTGTTCTGCCTGAGAATTCTATCTGAGAGCAGAAGCTGAAGAGGCTCAGAAAGATGTAAAGAAAGGAAAGACTTCTAGATAAGACATCCAGTTAATAAGACAACAGTTGTGGGCTTCTCTTATTATCCTCAATGTGGAAGTCCAAAGGAACATGTTATTAAAAGGAACCCCAGTGACTGAGATTACAATATTTACCTCTCCCTTTCAATGCATTAACTGCCACTGGAACTCAAATTCTCAACACATCTGAGAGCAAGAGATTGAAACAAAGCCTGGACAACCAGACAGGTCAGGAATTCTCAATATTGTCTAATGGCAGTAGGTACCCAATTCTCACCAAATTGTACATAGGAAGAAAATTACTGAGCAATATTTTCATCCATTGGCTCATAAGAGAAGTTATTTTACTCCCCCATAAAAGAAAAACACTATGAACTGTTAAAAGACTAGTTATGGTTATTCCTGCCAAGAAAGAGTTTCCTGCTCCCATTGGGCCAGCACACCAAAATTCAGTGTCTAATAAAAGGTGCTGCCTTCTCTGTGGTACAGCTTCAAACAGGCAAGTTTTCATTGCTAAGAAATCTTTGAAGGTCTCCATCAGCCTCTAGTCATAAAAGCTAGACATTTGATCAATCTTTAGTTGTTTGAGTCAAGATTAATATATTCACTTTACATATTCAGTTGCAGCAAATGGAACATAACTCTGAACATTTTATTATTACCTTCTTAGGTTGTTTTTAAAAAATCTTAACCAATTAAACACAATCCTGCTGAACTCCCTACATCACTATTGAATTTGCAACCCAGCAATTCCTGACCATGGCTGTAAGACCAAATTAATGGTCCAGGGGCTGCTTCAGGCCTGAAGCAGAAATGACACATCTGAATTAGCACTGAATGAGTTGTCACCCAGTTGTCACAGGGGTGGGGGAGACCATCATCCCCTGGATGCACCTGTAACTCCTACCAACATTAAGGGGTTCCTAAACACGTTGAGAGGAAAGCTGGCCCCATTATGTGAACGTTGTTGCCAAAAGGTTGACTGATTTCTCATGCTGGATGGGTGGAATGGAAGTTTTCAACCCTGAGTCACTGAAGAGTGAGAGAGAACACATTGTTACAGGGATTCATGGCACAGAAGAGGAGTGAAAACCTGCCTTTGGGAGCAAAGGGATACAAAGAGCAATGTCATTCCATGCATGATGAACCTCAACCACAACCTCATCTCTGCAGGGAACATCAGTGCCATCTAACACAGGAGCCACCTCATACAGGTGGCCAGAGGAGAAGCCTGAACTCCTCAGAGCCTTTAGAGGACTCACAAACGCCCCAAGGAGCTGCAATACCCCGACAACCAGGAGCTATCACTAAAAAGAATCTGGAGAAATTTATTATCTCTCTGCTGCCCAGAGAGGCAGTGGCATGAGAATTACCATTTGGCAAGGCACAACCTCATGGTTTGGATGGTTTAGCTTCTCTTTTGGTCCAGTTATAAGCTATTGGAAAGGGTCCCAACCCAAATTCCTGCTCAGTTCTTTCCCCCAGTATAGAACAGAAAATAAAAATCATCACTCCCCCCTGCTGCTCCCAGACATTGAAAAAAAAATTGCAAACAAAAAACTTAGTACTAAGAGGCAGTTAATAGGCTGGTACTTAGTTACTGACAGCTCCTTGATTACCAGTCTGTGTTTATTCTTTGGCTCAGCTCAGAGCTATTACTCACCCCTGGGGAGGAAAGGGAGATTTTATGGACAGGAACAGCAAGCAGGAAGTTCTTTATATCAAAGGAGGCAAACCTGTTTCTCAAAAAACCCCTGACATGCATCTCAAAACACACAAAAGGACAGCATGCTTTCCAAGGCCAGTCATTATTGTGGAGTTTACTCAAGGCTGAAAAATTAACGACTCATCTATCCAGTTTGCTGGTTAAGTTCAGAAACTGGACTGTAAATGGGAAAATTCTTAGTCTTTATCTCTGCTCTTACATTTCTCAGTTCTTAATCCTTTCTCCTCCAGCAGAAACAGGCTATATGCTGACTACAAGCAACCCCAGAATATATTTGAGCTAAAGATGCTACAGCAGTGGCCACATCCCATGTCAGGCCAGTTTCCCACTTTCCAATGCCCCCAAATCCAGTAGAACTCAGCTCACATATGCAGACCATGAATAACGGGCAGCTTCTGCCAACACAACTTACTGCAAGTGTTACCTAGACAAAAGCCTCAGGAAAAAAATCCCACCTTTGGCTGAGAGTACAGAAGACCTAATCAAACTGTTGCTTTTTCCCCCACTTCTCTCCAGGCAAAGAGCTAAGTTAGGTCCCATCAGGGGTTTGCTGGTAGAAAGAATGTTTAATGATAACACCATGGAACTCATCTAGTTTGCTCTTACACATAATTCAGATATTCTAAACTAAGAGCACTAAAGGGTCTGTGAATCTGAGATAAGATTTTATCCTCCAAAGCTCTGAAGAAGTGACTTTTCAACAGTTACCACATTTATGCAGCTGATGTGGAGTTGTGGTTTTCTCAGCTGGAAGGGAGCACAGAGTGCACTGCATGGCAGGAGTTTACCTCAGGACACTTGGCTCTGACTCATCACAGTAATTCTGTGCCACTTGTGAGCAAACAAGCACTCCCTGGACACAGGGGTGATGCCACACAGCAATCCAGCATTAATGACAGCAGGAATCCCTGGGCATGGGGGTGGTGCCACACAGCAGTCCAGCATTAATGACAGGAGGAATCCCTGGACATGGGGGTGGTGCCACACAGCAGTCCAGCATTAATGACAGCAGGAATCCCTGGACACAGGGGTGGTGCCACACCTCAGTCCAGCATTAATGACAGCAGGAATCCCTGGACATGGGGGTGGTGCCACACAGCAGTCCAGCATTAATGCCAGCAGGAATCCCTGGACATGGGGGTGGTGCCACACCTCAGTCCAGCATTAATGACAGCAGGAATCCCTGGACATGGGGGTGGTGCCACACAGCAGTCTAGCATTAATGCCAGCAGGAATCCCTGGACATGGGGGTGGTGCCACACGTCAGTCCAGCATTAATGACAGCAGGAAAAGCTTCCATGCAGCACTTTCAGGGTTTGCAATGTATGGCACTTTGCTGAGCACGTGTTCAGGAGGCCAGAAGCTTCTCAGGGACTCTGCTTTCCAAACCACAGGACTTTCCTGCACATGCACATTTGGAATGTGTGACACTCCCAAATGTGCCCCAGACCAGTCACCAGCTCCAACCAGGATCCACCAGCAGACTGAAAATCTGGACAAATGTACCAAGTCTTCACATTTCACTGCTCAGTTTTCTGGGACAAACACAAGATGTATTCAGGGTGGTCGAGAATCAGACAGACAAAGGAAAAGGCAGAGGAACAGGAACATATCCAAGTTTTCTCCTGCTGCAGTTCAGCATAAGCTGAATGACTACATCTGATCTTCCCACAGCAGCCAGTGAGAAATTCCCTGTGCCAAAACCAAAAAGCAATATTTATCTCTCTGCTGATGTTAGATAAGAAAAGCAACCAACAGAGCAAAAACAAATCATAGAATCATAGAATCAAGTGGGTTGGAAAAGACCTCCCAGATCATCAAGTCCAGCCCTTGGGCCAACTCCACTCCCTTTACCACATCATGGCACTCAGTGCCACGGCCAAGCTCAGCTTAAAAACCTCCAGGGATGGGGAATCCCCCCCCTCTCTGGGCAGCCCATTCCAATGCCTGAGCACTCTCTCTGCAAAGAAGTTTTTTCTGCTCTCCAGCTTCAATTTCCCCTGGCAGAGCTTGAGCCCCCCGTGCCCCCTTGTCCTATTGCTGAGTGCCTGGGAGAAGATACATAATGAAAAACTAATTTCATAAAAGATGGCATTGAAGATGGTTTGCTCTAAGACACTGGGTAGGACCCTAAAGACGTGAGTGGCAATTACATGTGTGACATTTGCAGGGGCAATGACACACAGATAAGTCTGGTACTGACCATGGGCAAGTCAGTGGGAAAAGTGTCCTACAACACAAGATTTAATTCTCAGATGAATGGGATTCTTGTAAACATAAAATTCAGACATCTTTATTTATTACAGAACAGCATACATTGTTCCTCCACAGGATTTCATGAAGATGCTTCTTGCATCATTGAAGAGTGTTTTCTGTATGAGACACCTCCTGGCTTACACTGCTCTAACAGGTGACCCTGCCATGGGCACTAATTGGACGTGCATTCTTTTTGAGGATTTCAGTCTGTCAGCATCTGTTAAGACTGACTTCATTTCAAATAAAAGTTTCTTTGGGCAAATACATTTTTGCTATCAATTTGCAAGCCTGAAGATTTTATCATTAAACCAAAATCTGTATAAAAACACACACACAGAACAGAGAGTGACAGGGTAGGCTGTTTTGTGTTTGTGTTTTGGGTTCCCCCCCCCTCCATTTTCATGCAAGGACATTTCTTCCTGACATCCATCCACAGCACTGCACAGCTGTGATCAGCTCTGCCCCTGGGCATGCATTCTGGACAACAGTTGTGAGAAATGAAAGGTTCCCAGAGGCGAGAGGGAAAAGAAAATTCCAGAGATCTACAATGCTGACTCATTAAAATTGCTTCTCCATGACCCTGGATCCTGCAACTGAATATCCTCAAAGTGATCTTGGGCAGCACAAGTATTTTCCCCATCTTATTAAATTCCATAACCCAAAATAACGCAAGATTTAACCAGTTTGCTCTGTCAACATCTGTGGTCGACACAGTCCACAGTGCTCTATTTCATGCAGTGTGATTGTTTGCATCACCTCCAGACTATCCAGAAAGTGAGGCAAAAGTCATTTTTGTTGCTCACTGCATTATTTTCTTTAGTCCACAACAAAGTACTGTGAGACTCGTTTTCACCCATTTTAAATAGAGAGGAATTACTATCAGCAAACACGAAACATTTCACATTATAAATATGTTGGTTTGCCCCTGCTTTTTCACATGTTCCAACACTTTTACCTCCCACTAGAGCAGCCTGCTGGATATCCGACTAACTCGACGCAAAGCACACCACAGATCTGAGCTTTGTCATGATGAAGGGCATGTAGTTGCTGCTCTGCCTGAGGAGCTGCAGCTCTGAGCCCACCACAGCACAGCTGGCCCAAGGTGAGGCCTCCCAGTTTTACTACAGTGACACTGCAAGGTCCACACAGCACATCCAGGTTTCTGGAGTGCCTTTATGCCCAGGGGGCCAAGAAGGCCAATGGCATCCTGGCCTGGATCCAAAGTAGCGTGACCAGCAGGCCCTGGACTCTGCCTTGGGGAGGCCACACCTTGAGTGTTGTGTTGAGTTGTGGGCCCCTGAGTTGAGGCAAGAGATTGAGGGGCTGGAGCGGGGCCAGAGAAGAGCAAGGAGGCTGGAGAAGGGAGTGGAGCACAAGTGCTGTGGGGAGAGGCTGAGGGAGCTGGGGGTGTTTGTGCTGGAGAAGAGGAGGCTGAGAGGTGACCTCAGCACTGTCTGGAAGTGCCTGAAGGGAAGTTGTGGCCAGGTGGGGGTTGGTCTCTTCTCCCAGGCACTCAGCAATAGGACAAGGGGGCACGGGGGGCTCAAGCTCTGCCAGGGGAAATTGAAGTTGGAGAGCAGGTGGAAATTCTTTGCAGAGAGAGTGCTCAGGCATTGGAATGGGCTGCCCAGAGAGGGGGTGGATTCCCCATCCCTGGAGGTTTTTAAGGTGAGCTTGGCCGTGGCACTGAGTGCCATGATGTGGTAAAGGGACTGGAGTTGGCCCAAGGGTTGGACTTGATGATCTCGGAGGTCTTTTCCAACCCACTTGATTCTATGATTCTCTGACTCTATGACAGATAAATCATAGCAGTTAAATTGTTTAATCCTGAACCCTAGAATTCTACAGATACCATCCCACAAATCCCATCACCCATATGGCCCAGCACCACCAAAATACCACAATGGATGTAACCAAAATGCAGCATATCTGAAGCAAACATGTCCCTGTCACACCCACAGAACTGGAGATGCAGGTCTCAGCAGTCCACAGGGACACAATCACTTCCAGAGATCATTATTGTGCTACAGGTAACATACAATAGAATAGAATGAAACTGGATAATAGTTTGCCTTTCCTGATTGTGGCTGTTCTGCTTCTGGGACTGCTGCTGTTACTCCTCAGCATTACTAGCACATTGCTCACAGCCTGAAGAGCAGAAAGCACATGGTCCAGGGTAAGCAGCCAAACACAATTCCACATCCTTCTAGCAGAGGGGTCAGAGGCACTCTCACCTTGCTTTTAAACAAACAACAGCAGGGCTTACCACTGGCTTTGACTATATTTAGAATCATAGAATCATATAATGGATTAGGTTGGAAAAGACCTCCCAGATCATCAAGTCCAACCCTTGGGCCAACTCCAGTCCCTTTACCACATCATGGCACTCAGTGCCACGGCCAAGCTCAGCTTAAAAACCTGCAGGGATGGGGAATCCACCCCCTCTCTGGGCAGCCCATTCCAATCCCTCAGCACTCTCTCTGCAAAGAAGTTTTTTCCCATCTCCAACTTCAATTTCCCCTGGCAGAGCTTGAGCCCCCCGTGCCCCCTTGTCCTATTGCTGAGTGCCTGGGAGAAGAGACCAACCCCCACCTGGCCACAACTTCCCTTCAGGCACTTCCAGACAGTGCTGAGGTCACCTCTCAGCCTCCTCTTCTCCAGCACAAACACCCCCAGCTCCCTCAGCCTCTCCCCACAGCACTTGTGCTCCACTCCCTTCTCCAGCCTCGTTGCTCTTCTCTGGCCCCGCTCCAGCCCCTCAATCTCTTTCCTGACCTGAGGGGCCCAGAACTCAACACAACACTCAAGACTAGGCCTGGAGCTGTCAGCTGATTCGAGCTGGGCTGAACTGACAGCTGAACTTCTCCTGGCCAATAATGGTTTATTCCATACCATATTACAACATCATTTTCCAGGGCAGTAGAATCAGTGTGGGAGTGGCTTGGTCAGTCACCCCACAGTGTTCTGGCCGAGAGGACACACACGGGGCAGTCCCAGGAGAGATGGGGAGGACCAGGCCCAGCACTGGCCCAGCAGTTGTTTTCGGAAGTAAAATGTTTGTTGTGAGTTCTTCTCTCTCTGCTGGGGTCTGGCTCTCTGGGGACTGAGTCTTTTAAGATAATTTGGGGTTAAAATAGCAAGATTTGTGTGTGTACTGAGAAGTGAGAAATTGTTCCTTGCTGTTTCTAACTTATGTGACTGTATATTTGTACTTTCTTCTAATTGTCTCTTTCTTTCTGTAAAATATAGGTCGTTTTAGCATAAACATGGCTTGAAGTTCTTTTCCTTCCCCTTTCTTTTCCTCCCTTTCCTCGGTGTTGGGAGGGAGGCTCTGACCCTGTACTTGGAGGGTTGGCAGTTTGCCAGCTCAAACCAAGACAGATAATGGTTCCCTGACCGGGAAACAAACCCGGGCCGTGGAGGTGAGAGTGCTGAATCCTGACCACTAGACCAGCAGGGACTGGTTTGGGACACAGTTTGGACTGCGTGGGTTCGATGGCCTGGCACATCAGATCCTCGGAGATACCAAGCTTTGGTAGACACTGGTGTCCAAGTACATTAATGCCTTCGGAACATGAGAGTACAGAGACATATTCGGTCCCACAGGCAATGGCCCGGAACACTCTCCCTGTAACAAGAATTTACCTGTCTGAATGGGAAAGATTGAACTTTTCATTAGTCAAACAACCTTCCTCACAATTATCAAGCAAAATAGAATCATCAGCCAGCTTAGTACACAGATGTATCTGGGGAGAGAAAACAGATGCACTAATTATCTCCAGCAGATCCCCCACAGGCCACTTCCATTCATGTGGATCTCCTGCCCTTAAAGAGAAGAGTAGGAGATCCCTACAGGGAGTTTGCTCTTTGCAGTGAATCACAAAGGAGTAAAATTTAGCTAATAGTTCTTTTCAGCACTATTGCAATCTGAAATAGATCCTGATAATGAATTAATTCCAGTAATTTACAGTATGCCTATATTTTCAGGCACAACTTGCTAGCAATATACTCCAGTTGTGGTAAGACAAACATTTATTTCAGCAGGCCTGTGCCTACCTTTGCACTGCATGTAAAAAACCCTACAGGTCACACTGAGGGAAGTGTTGGGCCTCAGCAAGCTGCAATTTCTTTCTTTTTTTGCTGTGGTGAAGTTATAAATAGAAAAGAAACCTCAACCATCTACATAAGTAAATATGGTACTCAATGAACCAGTTAAACCAAAGATACTGATTTTGCTAGAATTGTACACAAGCCAAAGTCCAGGTGAAAAAAGAATAATTCTGATATATAGTCATGTGACTCAGTGATCTTTAAAATCTAACACAACACATTTTAGTCATGTTATTAGCAAGAGTGACCACCTCTTGGTGTTTAAACAAAAGGAAAATAGACAAAATCATAAAGCTATTCACCAAAGTGAGTCTTCAGTTTAAAGCAGATAATTAGACCCATATATATGTTCATTAGAAAGACAGGACTGCCAATACCAGGCAATTCAGATCACATTTCAAAGCAACTGCTTCAAGGTAAATCTTGTTTAAGTATCTCCAAGAGGAAAGATACAGAGTAGCACAAAAATCATTGTAAAGATTCCAGAAAAATACATGTTCATTTGAAGCCAAATTAATTGAACTGCTTGGAACTCATTTTAAAACCAATCAAACTTCCCCCCCAAGCACTCCCTTTCTCTTTTTATTTCTTTGCTGCAAATCAAAATAAAAATAAAAGCCTTCAGATATGTACTGACAGCTCTGCTTTGGACAAGTAGCACTTCATGGTCTCTTCAGCCTCTTTCTTGAGATATTAACACAAACAAATGGCAAAGTTTCAAATAGTAAATTCCTTTTATATCCACTTCTCTCATCAGCAACAACAGAGCTCCCTGCTCCTCTTAGAAGATAGTTTTCTGCGTTTTTGTTTTTCTTTTAGCCCCCTGGAGTGGGGGACTCTTGACCTGAGGACTTCGATCTTTGCTGGTTGGGTCTTTGCAAGGACCTGAATTTGGTATTGTCAAGTTCACTCCCTGCCTCTCCACCACTATGACTCCAACCCAACCTTATCAGAGCTGCAGATTTTCACAGTCCCAACCCAGTAAGTTCAGAGATTGACTAGAAATACCATATCATAGAATCACAGAATCAGCTGGGTTGGAAGAGACCTCTGAGATCAGCAACTAACCCTTGATCCAACCCCACTGTGATTACCAGATCATGGCACTAAGTGAGAAGCAATCTTCAAACTGCTTCTTCCTAAAATTTTCCAGGGATGCCCTGTGAGGCACCTCACAGAAATGGAACATTTCAGCCCAAAGTGTGCCAAAGCCATAAGGAAGTTGAGAGCTGCTTTACAATGCAAAGCACCTGAGAACCATAACAACCTATTCCTTAATGAACTCAGACACTACAGACCAGCATTAACCCATTGTCTCATTTCTCAGAGCCCAGTTCCAGTGCCAGCTGGAATGTGGGTTTTCCCTGTGGCAATCCCAACAGGCAAATACAAGGAGCTTTCTCTCCCATGGACTGCAGTGCTGGGTCTGAGCCAGTGCCACCAGCCCTGTCTGTCCTTCCTTGGTGAAAAGGAAAGAAATTGAGAAAGACTTCACCGAAGTGACCAGAGGTAAAGCTTTAACTGAGGAGGGTCTCACTGTAAGAACTGTCCTGATCAGCACCATAACCATAACAAATGTGCATTTCTGAAGGGAAGAAAGGCTGTGCAATGGAAGGAAACTCTACTGGGCCATAAAGAGGAGCCCGCTATCTGCTTCTACATCAAGAAAACACCAAAAAGGGACAGACACCCCCCCATTTATCATGTGCTTTCCCTTCTTCATCTCCTCCAATTGGATGCAGATTGGCCGTGGCACTGAGTGCCATGATCTGGTAAGGGGACTGGAGCTGGACCAAGGGTTGGACTTGATGATCTCGGAGCTCTTTTCCAACCCAATCCATTCTATGATTCTGTGATTTTCTTTCAGTATTCAGGGGGATGTCTCAGCCCCTGAAGCAACAATGTAGCCCAACATAGCACAGAAATGAGCAGAAACTTTAGAATCTACTATTTCAGCATTATGTATATGTGAATAAATATATTGTTCAATTAAAAGAAAGTTTATGGATTTTTATTTCCCAGTCCCATTCCCCACACCCATGGACACACACACAATTCTAGTTCCAATATTTTTAATAATGTTGTTAATAAAGTGATAGTTGCTATTTAGAAGCACTATCAGACAGTCTATCTCATTATGACTGCATGAATCTCAATGATAGCTCTTAATTTCCTTATATAAACACCAGTCATATTTCTCCCATAAGAATTTTCTTCTTAAAATTGTACTACACTATTTAAATGAGAGGTATAAAAATGTGCCACAAACTGTAAAACATAACTGGGGAGTGGCTGGAGAACAGTTACTTTGCTCTGTAACTTCTACCTTCAGAATGGAAATCTGAAGCAGAGGAAGATTGACTCATAGAGCAGTTAATGAGTATACAAACAGGCTGCAATTAATTAAGCAGATATGCTGCTTTTTTAAAACTTCCCTTCTGCATTATAGTCTTCCTTTTAATCTCGTTTTGCCCATCCAGCTCCTCTGACAGCTGTTGACAGCAAGAGCCAGAAATTCCCCTGGTTTTCCTGCCCAAACCCCAGGGATGCTGACTGCTAAATCCAGTGGTGCGTGGCAGTTTGATGACTCAGGCCTCTTAGCTCATTTTAATCTCCTTTCCTTTCCTGTGCGTGAGCTGCAGTTTTACAGGATCATTCCAGCCTGCTCCTTTGCCTGTTCTCAGACACCTCAGACTAAGTAGGACAAGCAGGAGAGCCCCACTGGCTGTCCCTGGCAGTGTTTGTGCTGCTGTGATAGCAGGCTTGAACAATTTACATATCCCCAGAGCGTAAAGAAAAGGAACAGAGACAGAGGAACTCTCAGTAATGCCACTCTGCTTGCCACAGAGTAGCAGGGTTTAAGACGGAATTATTCTGTTTTCTCTTCCCTCTTGCTTCCTTCCCTACAATGCTGAAGTCTGTAGAAATGAGAAGAACAGTCACATTCCCATTTTAAGCTGTGCATTAAATAAAACCAAAATAGACATTTAAATCTAAGGCTGAAGTGGGTTTTTACTTTCCTGCCCAAGCATAATGACTGCACTTCCTTGTGGCCATGATTAAGGTTGCTCTGTCATTTATTTAAGGTGACAACACCAGTCTGTTTTTTCATTAATAGTTTAATGACTTTATCAGTTTATCCTGTCGTGTGTTTTATCGGAGACTGGAGCTCAATTTGGACAGGTATTTCTGTTATACATTTCTATCAAGCATCTTCAGCTGCCTCAGACTTCTGCTGGGTTTGGATATTCAAACACAGGCACGTGAACTCCTGTGTGCAGTCAGGCCTCCAAAATGCACAATATTCCTTTAAACAAACAAGCAAACCCCAAACCAACCAAAGTTCCTAGAAATAAATTAAGGTAGTTATTTCAGGACTAGAAGGGCTAAATCAACTCCCATGCACAGCTACAGTTTAAGGGTTGGTGAGAGCCAACAAGTTCCTCTAATACTGACGGAGATTCTCTGACATTTGTGCACTTACACCTACAAAAGGGCAAGCCTACAAGTGTGACATGAGCACAGTCCTCATTCAGCCAGATCAACAGGAGAGGGTAAAACTGAGTACATGACACACGAGGGCACAGTGTTTGCCAGGGCAAACAGCACCTGGGCCAGGCACTTTGACATTTATGGATACACTTCCCACTCTACATCCTTACTCAATGATCTGGCTCATTCAGACACCTCCAGCAAACAGGTCAGTGCTGAACTGCAGAGATAAGGGCAGCATTTCTTCACACAAAACTGGGGATTTGGTTTTGCAAAATATTATTTACAATACACTTAGAGTCTGACAACAAAATTAATTCCAGTTTTGCTTTTTTACTATCTTGCAATGAAAAACAACTTCAGCTCTGAAAATGTCAGGTAATTGTCAAGCTATATTTAACTACCACGTTTCACTTCTAAGGAAACATCCATTTGAATAAACAGATGGTGTTGCTATGGGGTTGCCATCATAAGGAGAAGCACACATTTAACTCTGAAAATGGCAGATACAAAGGACAAGAAAATTATATGCAATACTGGGCATTTCTGGAAGGAAACCCATGGTCATACTAAATCTTTGTTTCATTCCTGCACTCAGTAACATGGTTTTACTGTCAGGGTCACTTGGTTCCTGAGAACCAAATAATTCATAATAATGGTAATACTAACCCTCAGATAATTTCAGGAATATTTGCATTCCCAGCTCCTTTGATGCCTTCCCTGAAATCCCTTGGAAAGATGATGTACCATTTTGGTTCCTTCATCCAATCATTTCTGTAGCTGGGAGTCTGTTGGAATTAGACTCTGGTGCTATTTCAGGAATGCCACCAGCCAGCTAATGGAGTTAGTCAATGTGATTAAAATGTTATTTAAACTGCTGGTATGGAATAAAGATTTTTTTAAAAGCTCTCAAAATAAAGAAGGAGGAAGAGTATTCCAGTCCATCCAAAGAAATGGAAATAGAGGGACTGTTAATGTATTTATGATCCCTGACATTACTTGTGTAAGGAGTTGAACTTCACTAACACTGGACATCCAAGGAGAGAGGCCTTGTCTTATTTCCAAGAATTGCTTTACAACTGCAACAGCTACAAATTTTTCCAGGATTTTCATCTGCTTAATCACTCAAATAACATTTCAAATTCCAAATTAGTACCAAAAGGAATGAAAAGGTTATCATGGACAGTGTTTCATTAGCTGGTTATGTAAGTTAATCATTGCTCAAGAACATCAAATATCACTTTGACATTCTACTTGTGGATTACTTTGAGATTTAAAAAGTGGTTGGTTGGTAGATTTCATTTTGACCTTGCTTGTGTTTCCCTCATAAACATGTAGGAAAATAACAACTGTAACTAATCAGTTCAGCAACACTTTAAAAAACATTTCCACAAAACTAATTCTGGTATGCAGAAAGGACTGGGATTATTTACTTCAGAATTTTTCAGTTATTAACAGGAGGATGGACGTACAGGAAAAGGCTTAAGCTTGTTTGAGTCCTTACCACCAACAGTCTAGGAAAGAATAAAATATGGCAAACAGGAAAATTCCATTACTGACATAATGAATGGCCTCATCAGAGTTTAGTGTTGGAACCTTAGAGAACTTTAAAAGAAATAATAGCATTTTGTTATGTACAACCACCACCAAGTCAACAGGAGTATGGAATTACTGAGCAAAATGAGAGCAGAAAACTGTAACAAATTAAACTGAATTAAAAAAAAGACAAAAGTATTGATGGGAACCACTTTTGAAGGGTAATGCAGCAAAATCAGATTGTGAAAGGTCAGGTATTGCACTGGACAGAGATAAATATGCTTTGTTAACAACAAATGTCCACAGTAAGAAAACTTACCTATCTTTCTAGAGACACCACACAAATCATTGTTCAAAAATGTCAATTCTGAAAATTTTTGCTGTTTACCAAGCCCGGTTTTGTTCTGGAGCAGGAATTCCTATTCATTACAACCAGCTCCCTCAGCCTCTCCCCACAGCACTTGTGCTCCACTCCCTTCTCCAGCCTCGTTGCTCTTCTCTGGCCCCGCTCCAGCCCCTCAATCTCTTGCCTCAACTCAGGGGCCCAGAACTCAACACAACACTCAAGGTGTGGCCTCCCCAAGGCAGAGTCCAGGGGAAGGCTCACTGCCCTGGGCCTGCTGGCCATGCTGGTTTGAATCCAGGCCAGGAGCCCATTGGCCTTCTTGGCCACCTGGGCACACTCTTGGCTCCTCTTGAGCTTCCTGTCCCTCAGTCACCACAGGTCCCTTTCTGCCTGGCTGCTCTCCAGCCACTCTGTGCCCAGCCTGGAGTGCTGCAGGGCTTGGGGTGGCCAAAGGGCAGGACCTGCACTTGGCCTTGTTGAACTCCATCCCATTACAATCAGCCCATCTCTCCAGTCTCTCCAGATCCCTCTGCAGAGCCCTCCTGCCTTCCAGCAGGTCGATACTCCCTCCCAACTTGGTGTCAGCAGCAAATTTGCTGATGATGGACTCAATCCCCTCATCTGAATCATCAGTGAAGATGTTAAACAGGACTGGCCCCAACACAGACCCCTGGGGACACCACTGGTGACCAGCTGGATGCAGCTCCATTCACCAGCACTCTCTGGGCCCGATCCTCCAGCCAGCTCCCAACCCAGCGGAGGGTACACCTGTCCAAGCCATGGGCTACCAGCTTTTCCAGCAGTATATTATGGGAGACAGTGTCAAAGACCTTGCTGAAGTCCAGACAGACACATTCACAGCCTTCCCCTCATCCACCAGGTGGGTCACCTGATCGTAATAAGAGATCATTGTGCTTGCACACAGATACCTTTCCAACATGCTCCAGATCATTAGTACGAACCAGATCTGGGCACCCATGACATTTGATCCAAAAAAATGAAGCATGCACACAGCTTCAGTCTACCTGCAAAAACAGAGCCATCCAGGAAATGCTAAATAATCTCACTGACATGTTAGAGCTGTGATAATGGATTGTAAATGGCAAGTTATTGTGGTGGTTATGAACTACCTCACAGCATTCAGCCAAGAGTTGCTTTGTGAACAGTTTTATAATTCTTTCAGCAATGAAAGAAGCAGCACCCTAGAAAAAGCAGCTTAACTTCAGATGCCAAGTTAATGAATGCAAACAAATTGAGATTCCTCCCCACTCCTCTCAGAGGCAACACTTCCTGCTCTTGCAATTTTATCATGACTCTCTCTATTTTTAGTGCTTTGCTGAGAGTCTCTGCTACTGGAATCACGTCTGAGACTCAGTAGTCATTTTAAAAGAAGATATTTCCACTCCCCTGCATCCTGAGAAAAGCCTGAAAGTGTGAAATGAGTGCAGCCTACAGGCTATAAAACTAGAAAGGATACAAGAAATTCAGGGTGGATTTTCTTTTAAAAAAAGCCTCTTGATTTCTAAGCTGATTCCTTGAGTGGCAGGAGCTGGTTAATGAGTTGGTTCCTCATGGCTGAGTGTCCCTGGGAATCTCTTCAGAGCAGATGTGAGGCACATCAACACTTTCACATGGCCAAAATATGCCATGTCATTGTCCCTGCTCCTTCTATGCAGTGGATATTCTTACTCTTCAGAACACTAATCCAGCTTCTATTAGAAGTCATATTTTTAAAGAGAACATTTGACCTGCTGAACTAATGAATATTACTTTGTGCACAAACCATTTTGGTTTACAAAAAGATAATTTTCTTTTTCTTTTCTGCAAGCTAATTCCTCTACAAACTAAGAGTATTTTGTTTGAGAAGAGAAAACTGAGAGTTGTGTTATCTGCAAGAAAGATGTAAATACATGTTGAGAAGGAATATAATATCAGTCTTCCTTAGGGGAAAGAGGATGCCTTTACATTGGCCTTAGCACAGCTACTTGCTTTTAATTATACATGCAGTTGGGATTGGAAATAGAAAGCTAAATAGATTATCTGCTTTTATCTTATATGATTGAGAGGCTTTTTTAAAAAGCTGCCACTAGAGGGTGGAACAGCTTAAATAATTCAGAACTCTACAGCCCTTGCCAGAGCACTCAGCACCAGCAGGAGACAGCACAGCACTGGCAAACTGAGCCTCTGTGGGTTGGCTTTGCCAAAAGTGCTGTCAAAAGGCATTTCCCCCTACACAGAACAACTCACTCCCTTCTTTGGCACATCTTTTAAACAGCAGGAAACATTTGCTCATCTGAGGGAAAACTGACCAGTAATGAAATGGCTCTGATTGATAAATCCAAGTCCCTCCTCTGCTGGACAGACCAGACTCAGGTAGCCAAGCAAAAGCAAGTCTCAACCTCACTGCACCTCAGTTCTCATCTGGAAATAAAACTAGAGAGCTGTTTGTTAGTATTTGCACCTCAGAGAGATGCTGAAAGGAAAAATACATTTTAAAATGATGCCATATTCCAAAACTGTAAAGAATTTCAGTACCTGTACATTACATAACAGTTTGGCATTGCCTTTCCCTTGGCCTACAGTGCTCTTAAACAGACACATTTTGATTAGTTTTAAAATGAGCTACAATGACTTCCAGTGGTTCCTCACCTGCTACTGCAGGGGATCAGACCAAGTTACTCAGGAAATACTTTACTGTGCCCTCAGCTCCTCCTTTAGGGCCTATTATTTCATCTCTTGAAGCTCTGCATTTGGAAAACATCCCAGTGGATTGAATGCATTACTGTGCAGTTAAAATGCCTAGTTATTCCTATACCAGTGGTGAAGGATGGCTGGATTTTTATTTTAGTAATTTGAGATAAACATTTAACAAGGGTGTCAGGAACTATTTGTTACAAATCAAGTTAAAGTGATTAGTAAAACAAAATGTCTTCTCCAGCTCCAGATGCACAGCATGGGAAGACCTGAGCTCTCTTTGGTCACAACCAGCAGAACCAGAAGCCTGAAGTGCAAGTTACTCCAGGTGACATGTTTGAATGATCATCAGTAAACAGATTATAACCAAAGTTATGAGTTATATGCATTGAAGCCCATAAGAAAAAGGAAAGTGTTGGTTAGGTAATATTAGAAGTCAGTCATGTAGACAAGGTAAAGTTCCTGGCAGCTGGTAGACGTCAAACAGACTATTTAATTAGTCAGCTATGCGAGATAACGCACAGAAAGCACACACCTTCCTTTCACAGGGGAGAAACCTCCACCCAGCCACAGCTACTCCCCACGGGAACCCTAAAAAAATCCACAAAAAATCACCACCAAACAAACAAACAAACAAAAAAAAGAGTTGCTGTGTAACATGAACAGCTCTGGAGCAAAGCAGGAACTGCTGCCGGAACTGGGAGCACAGGGCTGGGAAGAGCAACCCCAGGCTGGAAACCAGCTCTGGGACAGGAAGGACTCTGGGACCCAACTGTGAGAACTGAGACCTGCAAACCAGACTATACCCACTCTGGGTATACTCACGGCACAGAATTCCCCCAGGAGATGACAGGACTTGTGGCTTTCATTATGGGAAAGAACATTTCTTAGATATACTTTATATATTTAGCTGTTACACCTTTTACTATTCTGAACATGTTTATTCTACTTTAAAAAAAAATCAGTCAGGTCTGTAACCCTTTGCCAGATTGGCAAAGAGAAACGGAACTGGAAACCTTAGGAAGGTAGAACAGGGTTTATTGGGAATTACACTGCCCAGTGTGTCCTTTCCCCCTGTACTCAGAGGTGTGTAGTAAATATGTCAGTGATATGAACAACAAACATGAAAGTAGCTGCTAAGAGATAGAATGGAAGTCCAACAATAATCCAGTAATAGCTTAGAATCATAGAATCATAGAATGGATTGGGTTGGAAAAGACCTCCCAGATCATCAAGTCCAACCCTTGGGCCAACTCCACTCCCTTTACCAGATCATGGCACTCAGTGCCACGGCCAAGCTCAGCTGAAAAACCTGAAGGGATGGGGAATCCACCCCCTCTCTGGGCAGCCCATTCCAATGCCTGAGCACTCTCTCTGCAAAGAAGTTTTTTCCCATCTCCAACTTCAATTTCCCCTGGCAGAGCTTGAGCCCCCCGTGCCCCCTTGTCCTATTGCTGAGTGCCTGGGAGAAGAGACCAAACCCCACCTGGCCACAACTTCCCTTCAGGCAGTTCCAGACAGTGCTGAGGTCACCTCTCAGCCTCCTCTTCTCCAGCACAAACACTCCCAGCTCCCTCAGCCTCTCCCCACAGGGCTTATGCTTGATTGTTCATGAGGGAAAATGGGTAACAATAATTCAGTTATACTCAATTCCTTTTTTATACAACATATAAATTCTTTATACCATGGAGTAATGCAGCTCTATAGTTAGTAAAGAGTTTCACTGTGTAAAGCTCAGAAATGGTGATGTGGCCTCTTTCAGTGATTCTACTTTTTTTATAAGGATGAGCAGAAAACAACACAAATAGTGAGGACACATCTACACTCCAAGGTCTTTCCCAGCACAGCACATGACCTGTGGCACTGAGTGCCCTGTGTCACACAGCACAAGAGCTGCTGGCCAATGCCTGCACTGAGAGGCACTTTATCCTTAAGTGAACTGTTATTACCTCCTCAAGTACCATCAGGAGAGCTATCTAACCACAGACTTCTATGCTGGCAAAAATGTGTTTACAGTGGAGGGTTTGCTAGGACAGGTATTTTGCCAGGCCAAGCCTAAACTTAAATTCCCACAAATGCTACTCCCCACTATGGTTATTGAAGTGTCACCTTCAATATCTTCATCCTGAGCTACTGATGAGACACCTCCCTAGCTCAGCACCCTTCATTTCTTCTGAGGTGGAAGATGAAGCCATTTCAGCAAGATCTGTCCTTGATAACATGGTAGATACCCCCAATATCTAACCTGGATGAGAATCCTGTTCCGCTTCCTCCCTTTGTCTTTACCAGCAAAGCTCCTCTGCTTGTGAATTCGGCCTCCACCCTCCCTGATGCTGCTGCACACATGGCAATACATTCTGACTGCAGACAGGGCCACTGCACAGAGTAGGGGACCAGCTGAAGAGAAACAGGGAACAGAAGACTCCAGAGCATCCCAAATCCCAGCATGAGCTAACCCTGACCTCCCATGTGTTCCCTGTTAGCACGTCTGCTGGCAGTTCCCCTGTGAGGTCAGGCTGGTGGCTTCATGATCAGCCTCCCACTGGCAGAATTTTAGCTGAATTGCCCCACCACAGGCAGGATGACACTTGTGGCCATTCTGGACAGCAGTAGGGATCCACGTGTGACACAGTCTTGCAACCTAAGAGATGCTGTATCAGAAAGCATTTCATGACCCACACCTCAGGTCAACCCACAAGGAATTACACACAGCACAGTGAATGAAAAAGAGGCAAGACATTGTGGCAGTGGTGCTTTGCTGGATCCTCCCATCCTTACAACATAAGACAGCAGGAATAAAACAGCTGTAAACTTCATTTCACAAAAGCCACTCTTGAGAAATCTGCTGGCTAATAAGAAGCTGTCACAAAAGCAAACAAGGAAATGCCAGACAAGAGCCCAAATTTCTGTGGGAGTGTGTGCTTTGCATAAGACTGAAAAGAATGGAGGGGGATCTCTGCTCTCAAGTAAGGAGTGACAGGAGAGGAAATGGCCTCAAGGGGAGGCTTAAATTGGGACAGCCAAAAGGGTTGTCAAGCACTGGAACAGGCTGTCCAGGAAAGTGGTTGAGTCACCACCTCTGGAGACACTTAAAAGACTGGATGTGTACACTGGGAGTGTAGATGTGGCACCTGCAGACGTGGTTTAGTGGGCTGAGCAGTGCTGGGCAAACAGTTGGACTCAGTGACCTTAAAGGTCTTCTCTGACCTAAACAATTCTATGATTCTGTAACAAAGGCTATAGGGGGTTCTGTAGCAGGCAGAGATTTGAAAGCCTTTATTGTATATCTGGTGTGCTGATTAAGTTCATAGGTCCTAGTCAGGGAAGATACTGAATATTGTTCAGCAGATCTCATGTATTTGCAGACTTGATCCCTTTGGGTGCCCAAGAATATTCATGAGCCAAAATGCCAATCTAAATGAGGAAGATTATCTTTACAGTGACAGTTTAGGTACTTACCTGGCACCTCATACTGCAAAAGAGATTACACAGTAAAAATACTGAACTTGAGAAAAGCCCTGTGAGACATGGAAGATCAGTTCCACAAAAGGAGTAAATACAATGAAGTATCTCATGATTACATGACATTGCTTTGCACCATGGCCAAGTCTGCCACTAAAAATGAAAATTAATCCAATTTTCCAAAGTCCCAGGCTAACACTGTGAACACCTTTGTCTTTTCTGGGGAAGAAACAGTCTCTTTTCTTTTTGCTTACCTTATCCCCTTATTCTTAGAGAGTAATAGCAATGGAAGAATACTGAAATATATACACAGATTCTATCCAAACTGCACCTTTTCTCAAAATGCTAGCTTCCAGATTAGTATTCTGTGAAGTGTGGAGGCTGTCTGATTGAAAGGTGGCATTACCAAAATTTAGGTCATTAACTAGGATAAAGCAAGATCGGACAACATGGCTATAAAATAATCTGAAAAGCATTTTCTCTATTAACTGAAAATTATACAACTTTTAGACTGTTTAGAAGTTCAGATTGCAGCCCAAATATGTGTACACTTGTGCTTTATTGGCTCTAAAGTGAACTTGTATCTGTTAACTAAATAAACATAAGAAGAGGCAAATGAAAAGCTTCCCTTATTTCTCACAGGCACAGATTTTTTTCTTTTTAATCCAAAAGTTTTCTATTTTCTAATAGAAAGCACCACAGCACATAAAAAAGGCAAAGAACTGAAAGAATGTGTAATCTGTCTGGCAAAGAACTTTCTTTTAAAGTTATAAGAATTATAAAGTTATAAGAACTAAAATTAAGATTTTTCCAAGTACAGGCATGAATTGGTGAGCTCATCTGAAAAAGCATTTCTAGTGAATTCTTTCCTGGAGTTTAATTAAATATTTGTGAGAGAAAGTGTTAAAGACGGTCACCCAAATAACCAATCATTTTGGTATAAAGGGTAGTTTAATTTTATAAATAATGAAAGCTACAGAGTAAACAGTGTTGGGTGCACTGGGAGTCTCTGCTCCATCAGTGACACCCATCTGAGCTTGTAGGCTCCTTTTTTATACAGTTAAAGCAGGTTTATTTTGAGCCAGTTCCAATAAATTATTTTCTTCTTTCTCTGCATTGAGATCCTTTCATCTGATTCCTCCTGTGGGGGCTGGGGTCTTCTTTGATGTGATTCTTAACTTAAAATTTAACTAGAGACAATCTTGTTAAGCCTTATTTGTTGTTTTGGGGTGTTTCTTCCTTATCTTGATTGGGTTTACTTCTCCATTGTATTTAGATATTCTTGGATTATCTTTGGTCTGCACTGTATTTATTTTACTTCAAAAGGCTGCTTGGTTATTAACTTTAGTTCTTTTCTTTTTCTACTTTTTATACATTATTTGAGAAGCTCATAGACATTTTGTTGCTAAATCTTTACAGTGTATTCCCCAACACCCAGATTCAGTGCTTCCAGAATCCCACTGAATGATTTGGCAAGCTATACAGTATACTTTGTTATATTTTTGACACGAATTAGGCCCACATTTATCACAGAAAGCATGAGGGATGCAGAGAAAAGACAGTCTGTCATTCCTGTCTCACCCTCCTAAAAAGCATTTGTGACAATTCCAGCTCACTGGGACACTCTCATACAGGTGAGAGCAGAGTCTGCAGCTGCTGACTCTTCTTGAGGAAGCCTTGCCTGTTCACTGGGGTGACTCTCTCACCACAGTCATCCTTTCCAGAGCTCCCAGGGACAAGAGAACACGGGACAAGCACATCTGCCTTTCCTCACCCAGCAGCTGAGCAGGTTTGTTCCATCCAGGTGAGTGTGTGCTAAAAGCCATGGCATTCTTTGGAAAAGACTCATTAAGTTACTCTTGCATTACTAAGCAGGCACTTGCCCAAGAACATTGTATTCACATATTTTAAAAGCATAAAATTTGTTCTGTAGTAATTTGTGATTCTGAAAGGTGGCAAAAACTAACTTTGTCTACTCATTTCATAAAATTAATTGGGAACCTGCAAGAGAAAAGACACCTGGTGTTGCTTGAACGACACGTATACAGCAAACAACAGTTTTTACTTAAAAAGATAAAGTTAATCAAATTACTTTGTGATTTGATTAAAAACCAGTGTTGCACAAAGTAAATAAATCCACCCAGAACCTGTAATGTTTCAGAAGAGTTTTGACATGAAGTTGTTCTTCCTTTCTAACCAGCGGTACTGGTCTCACAGATTATTTTGGTCAGGTTTATTTATTTTTTTCCCTTTGAAAGAAACAACTTCCTTTTTCATTTGTTTGCAGTGGAACTAATCTACAAACTCCACATTAAAAGGAAGTTTGAGTCCTGTGTCTCAGCAGGACAGATTTGGACAAACAGGAGTGTGTGCACACAGAAAACACTCGAGCCCAGCTGAGGGAGAAGCTTCAAGGAGACACACAGAGAACACAGAAGGTGACAGGCAATGGGCTGTACAGAACTTCAGTGGCAGAGGCAGGGTCTGCTTCAAACATTCACTGAGCTCCAGAGCAGGGTATGTTTACTATGGATGGAAGTTCTCTCTCATAATACTTTTGTACTGGTGCCACTCAACAGCACAGTGGAAACCACTGACAGGCTTCAAAGGAACACAGGTTATATTAGATTATATTTAACTAAGACACACAGAGCTCCATCATCATAAAAGTGTAATACTATGGACTATCACACCTGACACTGCTCACAAAGAGGCATATTATCTTTATATGTACACAATATAAAAATTATTTACTGGAAGTTCAGAATTAGCACCTGGCAGAACGTCCCACACTCATTATTTGAATCATCTGCTGGAAACAATGGCAAAATTGTAACTACAGTTGAACTCTTCACCCACAATTGAGGAACAGGGCTGGCTGGTGGAATGTAGCCAGTTCCCTGAGCTGTAAATTAACTTCAGTTTAGTTAGAAATACGAGTTGACAGATGAGTTGTACTGGGGAAGATCCTGCAAAATATTTGCCAGATCCTCTAACTCTGCTGGCAGACAGAACCTGCTGATGGTATAGCCAGTAAGTTGGAAATGCTGCATCTACTTCACAATGGCTCCATGTCCAATTTAATCCCACTATTTCACCCATTCCCTCAGTGTTGAGGGTTGCAGAGATATCCACCAGCACTGGACTCTGCCAACTGGACTCTCATCCAGCTGGGGGCTGGTCACCAGTGGTGTCCCCAGGGGTCTGTGCTGGGGCCAGTCCTGTTTAACATCTTTAGTGATGATTTAGATGAGGGGATTGAGTCCATCAGCAGCAAATTTGCTGATGACACCAAGTTGGGAGGGAGTGTCGACCTGCTGGAAGGCAGGAGGGCTCTGCAGAGGGATCTGGAGAGACTGGAGAGATGGGCTGATTGCAATGGGATGGAGTTCAACAAGGCCAAGTGCAGGTCCTGCCCTTTGGCCACCCCAAGCCCTGCAGCGCTCCAGGCTGGGCACAGAGTGGCTGGAGAGCAGCCAGGCAGAAAGGGACCTGGGGGGACTGAGGGACAGGAAGCTCAAGAGGAGCCAAGAGTGTGCCCAGGTGGCCAAGAAGGCCAATGGGATCCTGGCCTGGATCCAAAGTAGCGTGGCCAGCAGGCCCAGGGCAGTGAGCCTTCCCCTGGCCTCTGCCTTGGGGAGGCCACACCTTGAGTGTTGTGTTGAGTTGTGGGCCCCTGAGTTGAGGCAAGAGATTGAGGGGCTGGAGCGGGGCCAGAGAAGAGCAAGGAGGCTGGAGAAGGGAGTGGAGCACAAGTGCTGTGGGGAGAGGCTGAGGGAGATGGGGGTGTTTGTGCTGGAGAAGAGGAGGCTGAGAGGTGACCTCAGCACTGTCTGGAAGTGCCTGAAGGGAAGTTGTGGCCAGGTGGGGGTTGGTCTCTTCTCCCAGGCACTCAGCAATAGGACAAGGGGGCACGGGGGGCTCAAGCTCTGCCAGGGGAAATTGAAGTTGGAGAGCAGAAAAAACTTCTTTGCAGAGAGAGTGCTCAGGGATTGGAATGGGCTGCCCAGAGAGGGGGTGGATTCCCCATCCCTGGAGGTTTTTCAGCTGAGCTTGGCCGTGGCACTGAGTGCCATGATGTGGTAAAGGGACTGGAGTTGGCCCAAGGGTTGGACTTGATGATCTGGGAGGTCTTTTCCAACCCCATTGATTTTTTGTTGTTGTTGTTTTTGTTTTGTTCTTAAAGATTCATATCCTCCTTTCAGCTTTACTCACCTCACACTAAAAATGCCAGAGAATCAGCTGTAAAGTGGGTCATGTTTACTTTGCAGGTATTGTTTATATCTGCATTTGTAACTTGGCACTTCACCTGGAACTCTTTTGACCATATCTGCAGTTTTAAGCAGGTGTAAAAAATTAGTAGCAAGCAAAATTGATACAAATAATCCCAAATTAATCACTAATGGAAGCACAACTGGAAGCCAAAGAGTTGGACAAACAATTTATATCAATTCCCTTATGAAGGAAGGAAAGAAAAATGAACTTCTGCCATCAGCCTTGAATAGGAAATCTCTAGTTCAGTATTTCTGAGAAAACTCTGTAAGATTCCTGAGTACTTAATATTTGTTGTGGGTTATTTTACCTTGTTTCAAAAAGAACTTTTATGACCCAGCACACAGCTCACCACAGCTGATCTGGTGGTAATAGAACCATAAAATGATTTGGGTTTGAAGGGACCTTGAAGATCATGTAATTCAAACATCCTGCCATTGGAGGGGTGGAACTAGACAACTACTATCTGCTCAGCTCTCCTCGGGCAGCACTATTGCCTTTCCCTCAAGTCTCTTCTCTAATTAATGCCCTTCCTTATCTTAATTTAGGTGTAAACCTTGATTTTCAGTGCTATATTCTTGGTATGTTGTGTTTTGCTGTTCCTTCAAAAGACCAGAGTCACTAATATCCAATGAAAGATCTCACACCTCAGGCTATTAACTGATTAACAGAAATCAAAGAAGAGAGCATGCACACCTACTGAGCTTTTTTCTTTCACATGAGAGCACTCATTCAGTTGTTTGTTTGCCCATGAAAACCCTGTTATCAATTCCAGCAGTAAAATATTAGTGTTGAAATCTAACTCTCAAAGAGGGGGCAGGGAGCTACACACACATGTCAGAAAAAATACTTGACAGCAAGTTCTTTATTCCTTTAAAACTTTGTTCAGAGACATTTCCCTTCTCAACAGCTCAGCTGCTTGTTGCATGTTGGCCACACTCCTTTGGTGTTTCTGTGCAGTCACTAAGACAAGTTTTCCCCATTGCTGCTGGCCTGGAGATCCAGCACTGTCTCCTCTGGGAAAGGACACAGTTTCCAAGTGTCATTGGCAGTGACAGACTCACAGCCAACAAAACACAACATTCCATAACTGCTCAGCTGTTAAACTGTGCCCACCAGCCTGGCCATGCTCTGTGGTCATTCCTCCCACCACCTCCAGATTCATAACTTTCAAAGCACTAAAAATATCCAATCACAAATGAGAAAGAGTCACCATCACCTACTGCTCTCTACCACTCTGAGGGGAGAACACACATACAAAGACCATACAATTCCTTGAAGCCCAGAGGCACCACCATAAACCTCTTCATTCAGGCACACACCCTCTGCCCTGAACCCACTATGTGGGTTTGTTAGGTTTTTATCTATTGCTGACAAGCATTTGCTTTACCACTACGTTGGGTCACTTCTGGTACTTCAAAAAACAGGAGAGTCAGCTCTTACTTACTGATAAAAACTGGCATTTGAGTTCCTATTAGAGTCCAATGTATTTTCAACATGCTTCAGGTGATCAACTAAAGGCAAAACTGCACAGATATAAAGACCATAGTTCATATTCTCCCGCGTGTGAAGGACTTTCCTCTTCTTTGGTGAGGAAAGTTTAGTCTGTGATGTGTAATTGTTATTCAAATGAACACAACCCCGAACACACTTCCTGACCCACTTTTTTGCTGCATGATAAATATTCACACCAGTGGGTATATATATGCCTGTCAAGTCTCAGCAGTAAAAAAAGATAGAATCACAGAATGGATTGGGTTGGAAAAGACCTCCCAGATCATCAAGTCCAACCCTTGGGCCAACTCCAGTCCCTTTACCAGATCATGGCACTCAGTGCCACGGCCAAGCTCAGGTTAAAAACCCCCAGGGATGGGGAATCCACCCCCTCTCTGGGCAGCCCATTCCAATGCCTGAGCACTCTCTCTGCAAAGAAGTTTTTTCTGCTCTCCAACTTCAATTTGCCCTGGCAGAGCTTGAGCCCCCCGTGCCCCCTTGTCCTATTGCTGAGTGCCTGGGAGAAGAGACCAACCCCCACCTGGCCACAACTTCCCTTCAGGCACTTCCAGACAGTGCTGAGGTCACCTCTCAGCCTCCTCTTCTCCAGCACAAACACCCCCAGCTCCCTCAGCCTCTCCCCACAGCACTTGTTCCCCA
>VWZD01001209.1:75365-112951 GCA_013396695.1 Sakesphorus luctuosus
CCCAAACTGTTGGCTACAGATCCCTGCATTTCCTCCTGCCCCTCAGCCTCAGCACCAGCACCCCGTGTCAGCAGCACACGGATCATGTTATCAGTGTTTCAGCAGTGCTGTCCCCCCGTGGCACAGCACAGCCCATCCTGCCCCAGCAGCAGGCAGGATTTGCACATCAGTGAGAGATCTCACCATTTTAAACGCACAACAGTGTAGCCTTTTTGCTGTGGTTTTTGTTTCAAATAGTTTCTAGATCGTGAACCATAACCTTCCTGAAATAAAGGAACATTAGTACCCTTAAAGAACACATTGTTTCAGTATGTGAGCCATTGTTTGCTAAAATATACCCTTGCAAAGTGTGGTAGGTTTTCTGGTGTTCTTTTTATAGCTTTGTTTTTTGTAAGTCTAACTGGGAAGGAGGGGAGGGAAGAGCAGTTCCAGCCTACCACCTTGGCTGAACCCAGCCTTTATTGCTCCAGAACTGCTCCACAATTAGCCAAACACACATGCTGCAAACATCCTAATTTTTTAATGTGCTTAAATGTGGCAAAATCTTTCCAGCCTTAACTTTTTAATGTATACACCTCGGGAATCTGGTGTGGGGTTAGTGACAATTCCAGCAGTTCTTCTCTGAAACAACTGCAAAATTTCATCTCAGATGTGATTAAAAAGAATGGTCATGTATTCTTAACTAAGTGAAATCACATGAATTATCTTTAAGTGAAAATGTACTTTGTAGTACCGTGACACTCCCCTGACAGCTGCCTAATAACTAGAGGCAAATATATATTCAAATACATATTTTAATTTTATAACATTAAAGACCTTTACTCTATGGATTTCAATTGACGTGACAGAGTCCAGAGATCAACTGGTTAACTGATTAACAGCTACTCATGACAACAGCACAATTGCTTTTAAAAGGTGGGTGAAATGACCTGGAAATGCTGTTCATTGTTGTCATTAAACAATATCAAAGTAATCTAAAAACCAGCAGATTGGCTAATCACTGAAACTCTCATTCAGGTATATGGACTATTCAAACAAGATAAGCTGAGACACTGCACAGTTTTTAGCCAACTAATGACAGAGCAAATTTGAACTCAAAGATTCACATATAAACTACTGCAATTACCCCTATTTGAAGTAAAACACAAATCAGCTTTACTGTTCTTCCTCTCCACCTGACTTCAATGAAAACAAGTTCTTCAGTTCACACACATCCATTCAGATTTATTGCCACTGTTCTATAAAGTGGACTCCTAACACCATCCCTGTTGAACACAGAGATGGCAAAAAAGATTTAATTCCAATTTAGAACTGAAAATAACATGAAGAGAGGGGCATGCAAGTGTCATATCTTTTAAGAATAAACTACTATTCTGCTTTGCACTGTTGAATTTGTAATTAAGATGTTTTACCATAGGCCTACAGTTTGGTACTCCTGCAAACCTAAAGCAAGTGCCAAAATCGTGGAGAATGGCATTTTACTGTAAGCAGAAAATGCATGTCAATGTTAGAAGTTGTTGGGGGGGGTTGTGTGCTTTTGGTGTTGTGGGTTTTTTTAATAAGCTTGCTAAGTCAAAGTACATATGGCAATGTTTGATTTACAAGTGAGGAAATACTGATATCTATCACTGCCATAAACCACTTTGTTCACAAAGATATGGTCAGCCCTGCTCATCTGCACACAGTGCCAAACAGCCTCAGCCACCTGAATCAACGGGGGAGCAGTTAAATGCCCCTCAAAACCCAGCTTCATCCTCAGCCCCTTCTTGCTGTGGGTTTGCCATCTGCAATGGTATGGTGGGTTCTCCTGGTCCTGGGGCTTAGGCCATGACCTAGGAGAAAATGTGCTCCCCCCTTTCCCTGACTGTAAAAGAAATGACTGTGAGTGAGTAGTAAATCTTGGTGAGGTCACTATAAAAATCACGGTGGCTGAAACAAAAGAGGCACACTTTGTACATTCCACACTAATGATAGTTTGTTCAAAAAACTCCATGGAGAGAAAAAAGACAGGTAAAAAGCCCCTAACTAACTTCTCCTTACAGAATGTATCTTAACCTCCTTCCCACCCATAGCTGTATCCCATAGGTTGAAACCACAGTGTCCATTAAACTCATCACAGCTTTAATTGGATGACACATCTTTAGCAGATGTTCATTTTTCTATGAGAAAAGTTCTCTCTTGAAATTCCTTTCCTATGAGCAGAATAACTTAAAGGCTTCTTATCCTTTCTGGTTTTGCTAGCAAGTAGGTCTTTCTCACAGAGCTAGCTCGCACCTGTTAGGAGGCCCCAAAACTCTGTTATTCTAAAAACCCTTTTTCTTGACTCAAAAGATGTCTTATTGTTCCTACACCTGACCACGTGGTCCCAGAGAGCCCGAGAAGGACACACAGAGACCACCTAGAGGGAGGAGAGAGAGAGAGTTTATTTCTGCAGGTCAGGGTTTATATGGACCTTGGAGGGATCCAAAACACACCAACAGGAAACAAGAGGGGGTTGTTTGGCTTTGGGCCAGTGGGAATCAGGGGATTTACATTCAATCATACATGTTGCTACTTCCCTCCAGACCCCTGAGATAGCAGGTGTCTCAAGGGACCATGGGAAGGAGAAGCAGTGACTTTGCAAAAAACAAAACTGAAACCATTTTGTACATTTAAACAACATTAAAAACATCAGTTGTTAAAACATTAGAGGTGGCTTCTTCACTCTCTTCACAAATCCATTTCTGGTAGGACTTTCTCCATTCCAAATATTGTCAATCAATTCCCACACCTTCTGTAGGGGCAGGACACACTATCACATCCTAGATGTTAAAAGAAAGAGGAAATTCTCAAGTACCCTAGTGGTGCTAGACCTCAGTTGCTCACCTGCTGTACAGAAAACTTCTCCTTTGCTGCTGCTACCTTTTTCCTTGGAGGTATTTCACAGCAGTGTTGGAACAGTGTCCACAGACAGACAGACAGACAGACAGACAGACAAATACTGTGGAGACATGCAATGAGCATGGAGAGAATGAAATAATAACCAGCAAAACCCTGAAGGATTTCCTCTAAGTGTAGCTCAAATTTCTTCTAGCTTTGCATAAGGAAGCAAAAATGTCATGTCTAGAGGAGGATTTTAAAGGGTGAAAAACAGGAAGGAAATAGGCCACCTGAAATAAGGAAAAAGGAGTAAAACATTTCCCCACAGCTGAATTTTTCCCTACAAAGTAGTCAAACTGCTATGAAATACTTGGGTTTCTTAGCAGAACAGCAGCCAAAAGAAGGACAGCAGAGTGCAGGAATCTCAGCCAGAACTGAATAGCCAACAGCAACAGTTCTAGGGTAACAATCACCTTTCCCCTGCTGATTCCTCGTGTGACTTTCCTTATAATGCATTCTATGGGTGTGAAGGCAGAAGGTCTCTGTGTGAATCCTACAAGAACTGATGGAAAATTTCCTGCCCTAAGTAAGCCCAGGACATGCCTATTCAGCAAGTGGATTAACTCCCTGGCCAAAGAATTCTTACCCAGCTGTGGGACATTCAAAGGCAACCAGGGTGACTCCAGGTGCAAACATGCTGAGATGTGTTTGTGGGCACAGAGAATGTGCTGCATTACACAGGCCTTGGACACGAGTCCTGTGTCAGCCTTCACTCAGGGCACGGATTGTGCATGAGGGCAGACTCCACTGGGGACCAAATCAAACTGCACAGAACATGGATAAATGGATAACAGTTCTCCCACAGAAGAGAAACTACCAATGTTCAGAATATTATTGAGCTAAAAACAAGGCAAGGAAAAAAACTAATGTGCTTTTAAGGGTTATTTTTTTGTTCAGATAAGAATCTCTCTTAGAAACATTTCCTAAGTCATGAAGTCTTGGTGTTTGCGGTTGAGTTTCACTTCAAAAAGTCCTTTACCTCTTAAGGAATTATCTCTTTGGTAAGTTAGTTATCACAGGTTCCTCATTGTCAGGAATGTGCAAAAATAAATTCATTCTTTTTGGTTCTTTATTACCATGACCTCAACTCCTCTATCATCTCTCTAAAAGAGTTTTGTTTGCAGTTTTTGTTTCTATTTCCCAGGCTGTATGAAGCAAGCCTTTTCTAGCAACAATGAGGCATGAGCTAATGTATTTGTTATTCCCAGTATAACTGTGTTTTCTTTGTGTTAGACTTCAAGAAGAAGCAGGTTATTTTCTTCCCCCAGGACACAGTCCAGTTGCCAGTGTTGGGCACCACAGTCAGAAACAGTGCCAGTTTTAAGGCTAGTTTAAAGGAAATACATTTAAACACCTTCACCAGTATCATCCCACTTCTTTGCCTGTCTCTTCAGCAACCTGCAGAAGGTGAGTAATGCCTTTCCCCCTCTCTTTTGCTTCATTATACAAAATGTAATTGAGTAAATTTATTATACCTTATGAGCAGAGTTCAGCTGTTGTGTAAAATACCACCTAACAAATGTTATCCTACAGCCCATCAGTCAGTTAGGACTTCCTGCTCCAGCTTTCCCCTAAGCCATCCTCACTGTTCTGCTCCTCAGCCCAGCCATTTTCCTTGGATAAAAGCAGAATTCCTTTCTCCTCCTCGGTGCCACAGAGCCCAGGAGCAGCAGAGCAGTGAGCCTGCAGCTGGGGGGAATGGCATCCAGCAACTCCTGGGGAGTGCAGGACAAGCCACATAACTCAGCTGAAATTAAATGGAAGAAAACAGAAGCTAAAGTCCACAATCAGCCAGTTTCCAATTTCAAAAAGCAAAATGTACACAAGACCATGTACATGCAGTTTTACAGATAAACTGTGCATATATAATAATACATATTTGCATAAGGTTTATTTATTTTGAAACCTCAGTAGTTCTGTGTTCACTCCTCACTGCCCCAGGAAAGCAAGATTGCCAAAGACTCCATACAAAAAAGAACAATGGGTTTATGTTCTTTGAAAATATATGATAAGTCATCATAATATTTTCCAAATGTTTGTCAGTAATTTTAAAACTAAAAATCTTAAAATTATCTGAAAATCATAGAATTGTATTTGGCTTGTATTACAATACTGCAGACCTAGTTAAAAAAAAAGCCTGAACAGCCAAGAAGATGAGAAGATGAAAATGTAATTTCTTCTCAATTTCTGTCATAGTTCAAAGGAAGTATTGATTAAAAAACCCAGTTCTTTTGAAAATATCCATTACTACTTGACACAAATAAGAAAATTTCCTATGGGAACACAAATTTAAAAAGTGGAATACAGCTGTTCACAGCAAATACTGCATCTTACCACAAGGTGTGTACTTAACAGCAAATCATGTGCAGAGGATACTTAGGAACAATTTTGCTTAAGTAGCAGGCAGTGAGAGTATCACTAATCTTGTTTAATGACACTTCACTGCACCACCCCAAATTACAGGAAGATCAGAGCCAGCCCTAAGTATCTTTAGGTGCAGGCCTGCAAAATATTCTACAGGTCTCATGCCAGTAGGTATTTCTCACATAACTAATCCATACAACTTTGGAGAGAACCAGCAAGGGGATCCAGCCTGGGTTTAGGTTACCCAGACATTCAGCTCTGTGTCTCTGACATGTTACAAACAGTGGATCCCTTAGTGACAAGGTGGTATTCCAGTGGCAATCCCTCACCTTCAGCAGCAGTCCCTCAAACAGAATGAAGCAAAGATCCATGTACCTGCCTTTCACTTTCCTTGGCAAAATAAGTCATTTATGTCTGTGGGTTTGAACAGGCTATGCCAAAGTCATCTCAAATTCTGTCTGTAAATCATTTCATGTAGTGTCTACAAACATTACACAACTTACAACTTCAGCTGTGGGATGTGGTGTGCCCATCACTGGAGGTTTTCAAGATGTAACTGGACAAAGTGTTTATATAATCTTATCTGGGCTCCCTTTCCCATGAATGGTTGGACCAGATGAAGAGTTGGACTCGATGATCCTTGAGGGTCCCTTCCAACTCAGAATACTCTGTGATTCTGTGTGATTCTGATCCTGTGAGGTCCCTTCCAACCTGGGCTGTGCTATGATCCCATGATCTTACAGCTGTAAACCATAGTAGTGGACACTGAGAAGTCTGGAACCATCAGCCCCTCTGTGCAGATAGAAGGGTGGGAGAGGGAATAAGGAACGATAAAAGCAAGGAAAAAAAATCATATTCAACCTTCTCCTTATTTAAGTCACACCCTTCCCACTCAGCTCTGCACACTCTCTCCCTGCCATTAGTCTGAGAGGTTTCATTTACAGAGGTTCATATGCTGAGTTAACATGGCAATGGTTTTGTAAGGAGGCAGACGGGTCTCTGTGATAAGAGGCTGGAGGCTGCCCCATGTCAGACAATTCTGCAAGCACCAAGGCCAGTGAAGGGGGGAAGAAAGAGGGGGGATAACTGGTGTGGCTGAAAGGAAGCTGCAGGAGGAGCCACAGTGGAACAGGTTTGTCCTGAAGGAACGTTGCCTATGGACAGGCCCCAGGCTGGAACAGTTCTTGAAGGAAAGTGCACTGATTTCTGATTAGAATTATGCCTCATGCACATACTTCCTTCAATTTAAGCCTTCACTATCTAGATGACACATGAAAACCAAACAGCTCCCAATCAGACACAAAGGTCAAATAGCAGTCGTTGTGCTGTTAATATAAAATTCCTCCTGTTACATAAACGTCCTGGGGAACACAGAACTGGGCTGTGTAATGCCCACAGAGCACTTAGCCATGCACAGCAGGGCTCTGGATGAAGCAGCTGGAAATCAGGCTCTCTTCTGAAAACTCAGAGGATAGAAAATAGAAAAGCAGCAGAATTTTACAGACAGCAATGCCCTGATAGCTTAGAAGTGGTATTATCACTTACAGGTGCAGTCCTTCAAAATCCATGCAGGGTGGCCTGTAGCAAACTGCACTTTAAAAACAAAAGAAAACCAAACAAAAACCCAACACCAAACCCCTTAACTATCAAACCATTTCTGGCCAAGAAGCTCTTAGCCCTCCCAACCAACGGAATATAACACACTGGATTTTTTTTCTTTTTTTTTTCTTTTTTTGTAGCATTACAAACCTGGTCTCAGATGTCTATTTGGCTAAGTTTACAAAACTTACTACTTCCATATATTTCTTAAAAGCCATGCTAAAGAAGCTGGTTTATCCATATCTATCCATCTCTCCATCTATCTATCTATCTATCCATCTGTCTATCTGTCTTTCCATCCATCTATCTATCTATAAAAAATAACTATATAAATCTTACATATATATATATATAATAAATATATAAATCTTACATATATAAATATAAGATTTTAGCAATCACAACTTCAAGCTGATTCCTCCACACGACTTCTGCTTGTGCCTCTTTATTGGTTTTGCTTTCCCTGGGAAAACCCTATTCCTGGTACAAACTAACTGTGCAGGTGCACTTGGTGAGATTGTGACCTTTGCCATCACAGTCTAAATTTCTACCAGGTGTGCTTCACCAGGTCTGACTTCACCAGCAAACAATCCCATAGTTTGTTTTTTCCCCTTGGAGAAGCAAGCAGAATACATGTTTCTTCTCCACTCTCCATTGCACTTATCAGAACCAAACCCAGAAATTGTGCAATTAGGCAAGTAGGTAACAGGTCAACTCATGAAGATTCTTTTTATCCCTCACAGGAAAGCTAAAAGAGCAGGAACTTCTGACTTGATATGTCTTATTGAAATGGAAGCAGGTACAAAAAGGCACCACGACTTACCAAAATTATTTTAACTAAAGCTTTTCACACTGTTGAAAACTCTTCATACTTTGAGGGGAATTCTGGAAATGAACTGAGACACCAGCCTGCCTTATGACAGCACAGTGACCTTTCAGCCAGGGCTATCACATCTGCCAAGCACTTGAACTCCTCCCTGTGCCTTCCTTGGCCTTTTCAAATACAGAACAACCTTTTGCAGCCTGTTGTACATTTCTGCAGAAAGCATACCACAAAAATCTTATATTATGTGACCTCACAGATAGTGTTCTGCAAGATTATTACCTAAATATGATCAAACCATCCTCCTCTTATATTGTGATTCACTGTCACATCTCCAGACTATTTATCTCTTTATGAAAGGATCAAGGGGCTGCTGATTGCCCTGGAGACAGTGCTTGGACTATGTATCATATCCTGACCATAGGACAGTTGTTTTACACTCACTTTGAAGCAAAGTCACTGTTGTGTCATCATTGAAGGACAAGCCAAAGATTTGAGCTCACAATTTAAAATGAAGTATTTTGAAAGTTATAATTACACATAAGAATATCAATTAACAGACTATAATCACTCCTTAGTATGAAAACAAGTTCTCACATCTTGGATTTTACCAACAAAACACTCTTTTGTGTAGGTTAACATTTCTCTCACAGGAAAAAAGCCCAGCTTTGCAGAAAGCACACTGTTAACTATGCTTTATTTAATTCTATTTTTTTCAGATTTTCAGCAAAGTGTTTAGCTGGTTATTTACATTTTTCATACTCTCCAGAGGAGCTAGTTTTCAAATTTCACCCTGAAAGTAGGCAAGGAAGGTATTTCAGTCAGGAGAGGCATAAGCCCTTCAGGTTGCTTGGGTTTGCTGTGGGGTTTTTTGAGTTTGATGTAAGAGGTTATATATGGAGAGCTGTTTACCACAGGGTAGATGATGTGGGGCTCTAAGGCCATGCTGCCAATTGTAGGAACCTTCAAAAGTTTCAAGTGTCTTGCACTGAACAAGTTCAAGATGTTGATGCTGAGAGACAAACTTCTTGCAAAGAAGTTTCATATTGGTGAAACTGTGACTAAATTTACAGAATGCTGACAGATCAATCCAAAATAATTTAAATAATTTTTTGCATGGCTGTTATTCTTCAACATGTATGACAAGATTTTCAAGTTGTGTGTTACCCCTACAACCCATTTTCTACCTGTCCATGCACGTGATTTCAGCCATTGGACACAATAAAATGAAATAGAGCAGCAATTTGCTGTCATTTCACCCACTGATATGGGGTGGGGGTGTATTTTTTTACTTAGATTTTGGCTCTGTTAAGAAACAGAATACACTATTGACTCCAAAAGTATAGCCGAGAACACCAAAAACACATTTTTCAAGCCTCAGGTCAGACTTACCAACTGTTGACTCTTGTCCAGGTGAATGAGTTCTCAAGTCTAAGCTGACCACAGCTTGGAAACTACTTTCAGGTGCAAAGCACACATATAAATGGGGTGAATGTCTTCATTGCAATGAGAAAGCAATAAGCCCATCTAGCATCTTGTTAAGCTTCCCCAAACCCTTTTCCTCATATTTCTCCCGAGCACATTCACTTGGTACTCAGTGCAGGCAAACTGGCATTGTGTATAGGGGAAATACTATACCTATCACATACCTGCTTCTCATAATGCCCATTAAAGTTTATTGACAACAGATGTCTTAGATAATTATTTACTGAGTTGGTTGAAGCCACTAATTTAACAAAAATCCTCAGTTTTGAAATTGGGGAAGTGACTGCTGCTGTTTTCTAGAACCCTTGTAGAACACCAACCACACTTACAACAACTGTCCTCAGTCCAGCTGCAGGTCCTGTGAATTTGGTTCCTTGATACATCTGGAGAAAGAAAAAAAAAGTATGCCTTTGTTTGTATCTTAAAAAACTCATCTCAGAAATGTTGACTCATCATTGAAACAGTTGAAATTGGTCCTTTTTTACAGATATGGTACCACAAAGTGGTTCAGGATGAGTTCAAAGCTGAGGGGGCATTATTTTGTTCATTATGGGACAGGGAGTATTTTAGTCACTTGAAGTTATCCCTCTCTTTCTTTTAAGTGATACTTCTTTAGCCAAGATGTGCATGTAGGAACATGCAGGAGTCCTGACACCCTTCACCAATATTCTCTCACTCCCTCACTTAAGCAGACACTTTGTGGCAAATGGCCTTTGTCTCCAAACTCTGCTCCCTCTGCAGAAGCTGAAATGCCACTTTGCCCTTATCTTTGGCAATAATCCTTCACTAAAGCTCAAAGGCCAGCAGAAAGCTTGTTGCAGCTGGGCTTCTAGACCAGAGAACTATTGCTATCGCTTCCTTGACCTGTGAGCTGGAATGATCTGAACACTGGAAAAGCAGGTTAGACCCCAAAGTAATCGAGGAAAGTATTTTGGAAGAGTGCGTTACCTGGGGTTGAATTCAAGAGGAACTTTCCTTGTGTTACGTGCAGGACAGGTGAAATATCATCTTTTAAACAGACACAGGAGATATACAACCACCTCCCGTGGTGCTAAAACCAAACAGAGCCACGCCACGGGGAGGGAGGGGACTCCCTTTTATTCACCTGTTACTCACCTGCGGTCAAGCCGAGATCGCGCTGCCACCGCTCCGGCACCTACCGGGGAGCAGCAGGAACCGCCGAGGAGCAGCGAGTCCCACCGGGGAGCCCCAGGGGAGCAGTGAGTCCCGCCGAGGAGCCCCAGGGGAGCAGCAGGACCCGGCGGGGAGCAGCGAGTCCCGCCGAGGAGCCCCCGGGGAGCAGCAGGTCCGGTCGGGGAGCCCCAGGGGAACAGCAGGTCCCGCCGAGGAGCAGCGAGTCCTTCCGGGGAGCAGCANCGCTGCTCCTCGGCCCGCTGGGGCTGCTCGCCGCCGCCCTGGCCCTGCGCGGGGCCCGGCCCTGCCCCGACGACCAGCCCCGCTGCCGCCAGCGCCTCTACCACGACCTGGAGCTGCCCTCCGGCCGCGGCATCAACTGCTCGGGCATCGTCCGCGGGGACCGCAAGGCCATCGAGGAGGCGCAGCTCCGCAACCTGGAGGTGGCGAACAGGAGGGCTCCGCTGACGCCCGGCGAGTACCTGATCATGACGAGGGACTGCAGCGCCTTCAGGGCGAGCCGACGGTTCATCGAGTTCCCACTCAGCCAGGAGGAGGCGGAGTTCCCCATCGCCTACTCCATGGTCATCCACGACAAAATCGAGATGTTCGAGCGGCTCCTGCGCTCCCTCTACGCCCCGCAGAATGTGTACTGCGTGCACACGGACAGCAAGTCCCCGGCCGCCTTCCAGGAGGCCGTGCGGGCCATCGCCGGCTGCTTCCCCAACGTGTTCGTGGCCAGCCGCCTGGAGAACGTGGTCTATGCCTCGTGGTCGCGGCTGCAGGCCGACCTCAACTGCATGCAGGACCTGCTGCGGAGCGCCGTGCCCTGGCGGTACCTCCTCAACACCTGCGGCACCGACTTCCCCATCAAGACCAACGCCGAGATAGTCCGCGCCCTGAAGGTGCTGCAGGGCCGGAACAGCATGGAGTCGGAGAAGCCCTCGGCTGCCAAGCGGGCACGCTGGCAGTACCACCACGAGGTGGGCAAGGCCATCTCCCGGACCGCCGTGGAGAAACTGCCGCCGCCCCTCAGGCACCCCATGTTCACGGGGAACGCGTACATCGTGGTCACGCGGGGCTTCGTGCAGCACATCTTCGAGAACCCCACGGCCCAGAAGTTCCTCGAGTGGGCCAAGGACACCTACAGCCCTGACGAGCACGTCTGGGCCACCCTGACCCGCATGCCGGGCGCGCCGGGGGCCCTGCCCCACAACGACAAGTTCCAGCTCTCGGACATGAACGCCCTTCCCCGCCTGGTCAAGTGGCAGTACCTGGAGGGCGATCCCAGCCGGGGCGCGCCATACCCGCCCTGCAGCGGCCGCCACCAGCGCTCCGTCTGCATCTACGGCGCGGGGGACGTGGCCTGGATGCTGCAGCAGCACCATCTCTTGGCCAACAAGTTCGACCCCGAAGTGGACGATACCGCCATCCTGTGCCTCGAGGAGCACCTGCGCCACAGAGCCCTCTACGGCCGGGGGCTCTGAGGGGGAGCCGCGGAGACCCCCGTCGGCACCGCCTTCCCGGGCGAGTCCCGCCGGCGGCGCCGCGGGGGCAGCGGGAGGGGATGGAGACCGTGTCGTGAGGGGAGGCGGGCACAGACCTGGGGGACAGCGAGAAAGGATGTCCCGCTTCCCCTGACGGGCACGGACCTGGGGGACAGTGAGAGGGGATCCCCACCTTCCCCTGACGGGCACGGACCTCTTGGACAATGAGAGGGGATCCCCACCTTCCCCTGACGGGCACGGACCTGGGGGACAGCGGGAAAGGAGTCCCCCCTACCCCTGGACCTCGGGGACAGCGGAAGAGATCGCCTGGTTCCCCCAACCCCCCTCCGGATGCGCACCTCGGCGGCCCCCGAGGAGAAGCGCCGCGGTGACCGGCACTGCGCGGCCGGATGGATGGACGGACGGGGCGCCCCGGGGGTTCGGCGACCAGAGCAGCCGGTGTGGGCGGGCAGAGGGGCTCAGCACTGCCCTGCACTACTCCCGACCCGCACACACCGGCTGAAGGAAGAGGGTGTTGCGTTTTTCCTTCCCTTCCCGGGGCTGTTCGCACAAGTGGCCCCGGGGCTGCTGCCTGGAGACGGGAAGGGCCGGGGCAGGCCCAGCTGCCTCCGGGTCCTGAGGGCAGCAGAGCCGTAACTGGGATTCATTTGCCTTCCGCCANCACATCTGGCTGCTGCCTTTGCCTCACTCCAAAGCTGGACTCCGGCAATAGCCATTAGCTATTGAAAACACAGCCAACCTTCAATAAAACCAAAGATACTAAAATAGATGGCGCTTCGGTGTTGTGTGTCCTCTGAGGAGAGCGGCTGTGCTCTGGGCAGAGCCATTAAACCAGTTAACTCTTCTGCACTCCCCTTCTCCGGCTGTGATGGGCACAGATGTGCTCATGTAGTCAACAGTGTGCAAAACTACATTTTTCTATTATCTTCATCTCTCTTCCCCTCCAAAAAAACCCACATTTTTGTTATATTTTGGTAATGTAATTGTCATATCCAATAGTAGATGTGGCCAGTTACATGAACAAACCACTCAGCCAACGTGTTGTTTTCTTAAGTTTCTGGAAGTAGAAAGATTTGTGAACTCCTGTATTTCACCCACCTGTATTTTCCTCACCTCCCATGGATCCAACAGCTTTTCACTACCTGTAATGCTGAGGGATTAATTCCATTGTCTTCATACTACCAAAAAACTATTCAAGTATTTTTTTGTCAGTAAACATACCTTTATAAATTTAAGGTCTACAGTGGAGAATTAGCATTATACAAAGAGTATCTGAAGCAATTCCATAGCATGGGGCTACATTTAGATGAAGTTATGACTGCAGTCACACAGATCTTTAAAACATTGATTCAAATAGGATGAGAAGATGAAATAACTGACTTGAAAAGGTGTGTCATTGCGATTTTGTAGACATTTTCAAGTGAACTTGGTTGTAAAGTAGTGATGTTTAAAATGCCACGATGATTTCACAGCAAACACTGTTGGCAAGAGCTCTAAGTACTGGTAAGAAAAATCCCCAGACAAATATACCCAATGTATCATTGGGCATTTGTTTATTCAAAAAGAGCAAATAAAGTGACAGGATTGCTGGTCCCAGGGGGGAACTATTTCCAGCTTATGTAAGCAGACATTTGCTACAGAGATTAAAGCTTTATGCTAACCTGACAGAACACAGAAAACTCAAAAATGGGTTCAGCAGCAAATCCAACATTAAATAGAAAATATCTCTGTGTCTAGTACATTCTTTTAGAACAAACAAAAACTTCCTTGCCTACTTAGGGTAAGAACCCAAGTCTCCCAGTGTAGCAGGCTGCATTTAACCACTGCTGCCTAAGCACACTCTGCTTGCTGGAGCTCTTTCACTTAATTTACATTAATACATATTAGCTCAAAATGGTCACTACTGCCAGTGGGTTCATTGGGGGACTGGGATACCCAATTCCTAAATCAGGCAAAGCTGAATCACTGTGTTTCTTCCTGTAGCAAAGTGTTGCCTTTCTCCCTTGGAAAAGGCAGGAAAGAGGAACATGATCATGGAGACAAAAAAAATCCCCCTATTTAACAGTTGTAAGGAATTGCATCACAATCAGACCCAGTCATAAAAGGGATGTCTGTAATAAAAAACCAAATTATTTCTCTAAGTACCTTCTACAAAGGTGTTGGGGGGGTGGAAGGAATCCCAGCCTGAAATAATGAAAGATTATTGAATGAGGGACCTCTATTATTTTGCAAATGTACCTATAGAGAAAGATACATACTTACAAGTTACTTACAGATTTGTTAAGCCACTTTTATTCATTTCACACTGTAAATATCTTTAACTTCTTCAGCTGCTTCTTCTCTCAGAAACATGAAATATTATAATCAGTGTTTCATTTACTATTGACAGACCCCTCTCTGACACAAAAATGTCGCAAGTGGAGAGACAGAGACAGGTATTTTTTAAATCTGAGCAGGGAAAAAAGTGCCACTTCAAATCTGTTCCATAGTCACATTCAATTTCCTTGATCCAAAGAAAATTTCCAGGGTTGGATGGTGTTACTACTCACAATTCATCTCAGATGATTTGGTTGCAGAAACAAAGGCTATCATGTGCAAATTTATTTTCAACTCACCTCCTTTTCACAGAATCATAGAATAGAATCATAGAATGGATTGGGTTGGAAAAGACCTCCGAGATCATCAAGTCCAAGCCTTGGGCCAACTCCAGTCCCTTTACCAGATCATGGCACTCAGTGCCACGGCCAAGCTCAGGTTAAAAACCTCCAGGGATGGGGAATCCACCCCCTCTCTGGGCAGCCCATTCCAATGCCTGAGCACTCTCTCTGTAAAGAATTTCTACCTGCTCTCCAACTTCAATTTCCCCTGGCAGAGCTTGAGCCCCCCGTGCCCCCTTGTCCTATTGCTGAGTGCCTGGGAGAAGAGACCAACCCCCACCTGGCCACAACTTCCCTTCAGGCACTTCCAGACAGTGCTGAGGTCACCTCTCAGCCTCCTCTTCTCCAGCACAAACACCCCCAGCTCCCTCAGCCTCTCCCCACAGCACTTGTGCTCCACTCCCTTCTCCAGCCTCGTTGCTCTTCTCTGGCCCCGCTCCAGCCCCTCAATCTCTTGCCTCAACTCAGGGGCCCAGAACTCAACACAACACTCAAGGTGTGGCCTCCCCAAGGCAGAGGCCAGGGGAAGGCTCACTGCCCTGGGCCTGCTGGCCACGCTACTTTGGATCCAGGCCAGGATGCCATTGGCCTTCTTGGCCACCTGGGCACACTCTTGGCTCCTCTTGAGCTTCCTGTCCCTCAGTCCCCCCAGGTCCCTTTCTGCCTGGCTGCTCTCCAGCCACTCTGTGCCCAGCCTGGAGCACTGCAGGGCTTGGGGTGGCCAAAGGGCAGGACCTGCACTTGGCCTTGTTGAACTCCAGCCCATTGGAATCAGCCCATCTCTCCAGTCTATCCAGATCCCTTTTAACAGTGACTTGATTTCCCCTGAAATAATTAGCCTACTCCCAAATTCTAAAGGTGAACTAAGACAAAACGATTCTTACAAAGGAATGTTCTCAGCATTTCCTCTTCCAAAGACATTAGAAATGACAGATTTATGAGTGCAGCCACATGTCAAAGCATTGATACAGAAAAGAAAAAATACTCATGTCTCCTTAACATTAGAAATAAAAATAGCAATAAAAATTAGCAATAAAAATAGCACTCATCTCTAATACTTTGAATTCCAGAGATCTCCAAGTATCTTGGAAAGAAGATAAGCTGGCAACAGAGCACAGAGAAATCACATAACTTGCCATGGTTGGTTGCAGAACTGCCAAAAGAATAAAGTTGCAATAGAGCGGGCCCAGCTCCAGCCCAAGGCAGCACGAGCACAGCAGATTGCAGGGTCACCTCCAGCAACAGGGTAAACTCCACATGAACTTCCTCAGGAGAATAAAGGGCTGTCCAAATTGGAAACAGTCATACTACAAACAGTAACTTTGTCTAGTGAAGATCTGCTTCTGACACTTCTGTCTACAATCACTTACCAACAACCTGTACTTTAGATAAACCCCCCAGTTGTTCAGGGAGGAAACGTTGCAAATTTACCTTTCAAGATACACATAGGAGGAGGATGAAACTGTAATTCTGAACTCTAATAACAGATTTAATTTTCTGGTTTAAACCTGGCTTTAATTTATTGTTTATTTCCAAGTGCTTTTCACTTTATTTTTACAAAAACAACTAAATGTGAGCTGCACCTGGCTTAATACATATTTACACAGCAGGTCCACAAACAGCTCTTTTTAACTCTAGTTAGGAGGGTCTATCTCCTCCTTGCTTTGCATTTCTTTCATGCTCTGTTCGATCATCTCTGAGATGTCCTATAATAAAGAGAAGTCCACATTTCCCAGTACAGTTTTATTAAAGTGCTTTCTAACATGTTCCTCCCACTGTTCTCCCCATCCCAAAGCTTTAGACTTCATAAAAGCAAAACCAAGTCAGTAGAACCTCAGCTTGAATGCTCTCTCTTAAGCTGCTGAGATCCTTAAATGCAAGTGTCTGTACTCTGAGTAACTCTGATTTGTCTCACTGTGCCAAGACATTGTGCAAAAGTACATAATGATCCCGATTAAACTCGTCTTCTGGAAATTCATCTCAAATGCTTCCCACTCTCACCTTACTTTGTGTCTGCCTGATAACATTTGAAGGCAGGTATTGACACCCCTGCCTGAGCAAACAGCTTCTGTTGGGTAACATCCTGGTTTGCACACCTCTGGAATGGACAAAATCCTTTTTCTTGGAAACCATGTTTAAACACAGGCAGTCACCCACAGCCGCTCCTGCTGCTTTGCTTTTCTTCACTTTCCTTTAGTTAATTTACTTCCTAAATAGAAACATCCATTCCAGCTCAACACCAAGGGGGAAAGGTATTTTACTCTCTCTCTGCTGCTGAGAAGTAGAAGCAACTCTCTTGAAGAAAATCAACAACAAAATCAACAAATAAACAAATCAGTCCATAACATATAGGCAAAGAACCAAACAGGCAGTGGCAGATGTGCTGGTACTGTGGCAGGTGAGATGGTTTGTCTCCTGCTGGACTCTGCAATAGCTCAGTATAACAAAGGGCAGTTAACACTTTCAGGTGGAAGTTCAACAAGTCTTCCAAGATCACAAAGTACATTAATCATATGAACTTGCCAGGATTAGCTGAAATTCAAACACAAAAAATAGCAAGTAGCAAAAAAAATACGGAGAGTAAAGAAAAAAAAAAAAGCAGAACCAACACTGGTACCAGAACCCATTCACTGCCCTTTGCTCCCTCCTCCCTCAGTGAACTGAAACAACCTCCACAGAAGGAGCAGATCCTGGACAAACACCATCCCAGAAACAAGGTTAGAGCCCTAAAGAATGTGTGCTACCAAGCTAATGTCAGAACTTAGAAAGTTTTGGGGAAATACATTAATGATTGTTTTTAAACAATGTTTTTCAGTAATCACTCTTTCAAAAGTTTTTAAATAAAAGTTTATTACAGAAATTATTTTGAACAAAAAAGGCAACAGTATCTGTTGTAAATTAAAAAAAAAAGAGTAATGTTGTATTATGCCCTATAAAGTGAACTGAAGAAATGCTACAGGTATTTCTTCCACTGTCATTCTGTGACACTCTCTAGTATGGATTAACTCACAGCTGCACCACAAGGATTCAGGATGAACAGTCCCTTTCCAAGCTTCTCCCCACAAAGTGCTGCATATTAACAGAAAATATTGCAGACAGACCACAGTCCTATTCATTCTGCAGTATTGGAACCAGTGTCTAGGAAAGAAAAAACAAAGTGAGACTAATACATACCCCCATTAAGCATAAAAAGAACCCAGAGTAGCTCCAATATCTTCCCCAAGTTCCAAAGCATTCCCCAAGCATTTCAGAATGTGTTCTGTGCCCAGCCATCCCCTGCCCTCCCTCCATGAACTGCTTGTGCTGGTTCCTTCAGTTAGCCCAGCACAGACCTCCAGGGCTGTGCACACACATCATTTGCTATTAACACAATAAAAATACTAAAAGCTTTGCTCTAATCTGTAGTGGTACCCAAACACTTCACAGCAGTCAGCACAAGCACATCTGCTTATGATCTACTAAAGAGAAAGGCTTTAGCACACCCAGTAACAGGAGCTCTGATGGGGTGTGGGCTAGAGCTTATCATGCATTTTGAAACAGATGCAAGAATGAGCATGACCTTCATAAACCAACTTTTTTCTGCTTTTGGCAGAATCACCAATTAACACCAGTGCAACTTCTGACCATGCTGCTATTGCTGCTTTCTTGTTTTCAGAGCTATGGACGAAGTATGTAACTCCAGTATGGAGAATGACAAGCCAAGTGTTCCCCAAGTGCCTTCAGCAAGTCAACTTCTCGTGGGAAAAAAAAAAAAAGCTGTAATGTTCATAGCAACTTGAAGTCACCCAGTTCTTTAAATCTTATCTGCACACTTTATCAAGAGTGAAAACAATTAATACCTGGAAAGTAAGACTTCCTCCACTAGCTATAAGAAGGACACAGAAAGTAAACAGTAAGATTTTATGCTTGGCTAAGACCAAAAGTTGAGAAAACAATAAATACTCTCAACTCTTTAGAACTACAGCTTGAAGTGACTATTGTAATCATGCCAGGATCAGGAAGCCATGAAGAACTTGTTTCAGAAGTCTGAGGTATATTTAAACAAAGCTTTTTCTATTCTCAGTTCTTCCTTTTTAGCATCACTCCCTGAGGATGAAACCAGTGGCACCATTTCACACATCTTTAGCAATATTCTGCCACATTAATGGTTTTAAAAGTTGTAAACCAGCTTGCCACAAAAGTCACTAAATTTTTCCAGTAAAGACTCTCAGGGAACAGTGAAAAAAGTAATCCAGTCAAACAGATATGGAAGAAAACTTCTGCAAGCAGTGCACATACAGTGGGCCTGTTAGGCAATACAGAAATCTTAAAAACATGACTGGCAAATGCTGGCATAAGCTTTTCATGTGCTTGTGTCTCCTGCTATCAAAGCCAGCAAATCATTGCTTAGACAGTTTTCTCAGACCATTCCTTGCTCGGGCTGTTGAAGCACTCTCTGGATTTAATAAAACATGGTGCTCTCCTAACACGGAGGTTAATACGAGAAAAATCACCACACAAAAAATAAAGATTACTTCTGACTTCTGAATTGCTCTAGTGTGTACTTCCCAACAACAGGTGCACAGCAGGCTCTAACACGGTCCTACCTCAGTGCTTGTGATTCAGGGAAGCATTTAGAATCATAGAATGGATTGGGTTGGAAAAGACCTCCGAGATCATCAAGTCCAACCCTTGGGCCAACTCCAGTCCCTTTACCAGATCATGGCACTCAGTGCCACGGCCAAGCTCACTTGAAAAACCTCCAGGGATGGGGAATCCACCCCCTCTCTGGGCAGCCCATTCCAATGCCTGAGCACTCTCTCTGCAAAGAAGTTTTTTCCCATCTCCAACTTCAATTTCCCCTGGCAGAGCTTGAGCCCCCCATGCCCCCTTGTCCTATTGCTGAGTGCCTGGGAGAAGAGACCAACCCCCACCTGGCCACAACTTCCCTTCAGGCACTTCCAGACAGTGCTGAGGTCACCTCTCAGCCTCCTCTTCTCCAGCACAAACACCCCCAGCTCCCTCAGCCTCTCCCCACAGCACTTGTGCTCCACTCCCTTCTCCAGCCTCGTTGCTCTTCTCTGGCCCCGCTCCAGCCCCTCAATCTCTTGCCTCAACTCAGGGGCCCAGAACTCAACCCAACACTCAAGGTGTGGCCTCCCCAAGGCAGAGTCCAAGGGAAGGGTCACTGCCCTGGGCCTGCTGGCCACGCTACTTTGGATCCAGGCCAGGATCCCATTGGCCTTCTTGGCCAATTTAGCTTGTTTTTGTTTCTCCTCTCATCACATGTAAAGGGGAGTGCAGAGCCCCTGCTTCTGTCTGAGCAATACAGTCAGCCTGGCTTCAACCAGGTATTTGGGCAAAGCGTTCTAGAAATGAGCAAGTCTTGTGTCTCAGCTTATTTATACCATATTCCATACTTACTTTTTCCATCACATGCTACAATTTTCACTTTATCCACTTTCACAAGTTCAGTGACCTCCCTAAATTCAACATCGTTCAGCACGAAGGTCCACACGTTGTCACAGAACCTGTAGGTGTTCAGAGACCCCTTAAAGAGACAAGAGACATTTTCTATAGGACACATCCCAAAAGCAACACAAAACATGCTTAGTACCCACTGAACTCTGTCCCTTCTAGAACTGCCATAAAGCCAACAATGAACCTGAACCCACAAGCAACTCTGAGGGAAACTGCAGCTTAAATGCCCTCCAGTGGCCACAACTCTCAACACCATGACAGTCCATCCAAGGGGAAGCTGCACAGGCAGGCTGAGAACTTGGACAACTCTCCTACTGTGGACAAATTATCAGTATCAGAAAAGCTTTCTTAAAACATTAAACCATAAGAAAAATAATTTACAGCAGTGATCTTAACAAGATGTGACTTCTGCAGTTGTTGAAATGAAGCATTAGTTTAAATGATTCATAATAAACCTGAACTTGGGGACATAAAGGGGTATCCCTCATGTTTGATGGCAACATGTGAACCTTTGGGCTTTTCCCTTTACACATTTTAAACTGATAATTTTGCACTTAAGCTCTGAGTAACATTAATTTATCCACTAAACTGAACAGTTTTCTATACCACGTTACATACACAAAACAAGTGAAGTGTGTTAGAGAAATTACACTTATTTTAACATATCTGTATGACCTATAAATCTAACATCCTAAAAGCTCACTTCATTCATGTGTTCTACACAGAGTGCAGGGGAAGTGTTACAACAGAAGTCAGCAGGATGCTGGGTTTTGGGGGGTTTATTCCTCAAAATTACATTCAAGTTGACATTTAACAACTTGCTGGCTATTTGATATTAATTAGGGCAGCTGATTGGGAAAAAACCCCAACTTATTTTTCTATGGTGCCTACAGGAAAGAGCTACAAAATGCTCCAGTGAAAGGGCAGATCTAAAACTCTCTTGACATTACAGATGGGGCTGAAAGTCTGTCCTCATCTCACTTTTACCAGGTACAGCCAAGACAAGCAAAAAGCCCCTCCTCATCTGCTGAGGGTGGCAGTGCCATCCAGCAAAGCATTTCCCTCTTCCCACCCACCCACCAAATCTATTGGATTGTTGCATTCTTGCAAAAGACCCCTGGCAGAACAAGGGAACAAGCCTTACAACTGCCTGCAGAATATACAAGTAAAGAGTCATTATTTCAGAGGCAAAAGGACTTTCCTAAGTTTTTGCTTGGAGGACAAAGATTTTAATGGCATTCTGCATCACCACTGTATCTCATGAGGAACTGTTACACATTGTTACCTTACCCTGAAATTCACTCTGTTCCTGACTCGTTGTGCCAGTGCAGAATTTATGGCTTTATCGAACTGAAGTAGCACCTGAAGGGCCAACTGAGGGGTGATTTGCTGTGACTAAAGTAGTTAAAAAAAAAAGCTTTGAGTTGTTTCAAAGTAAACATGCAGTAAACGTTAAAAACACCAAAACTAAGCTACAAAGTTCACAGGAAGAAGATGTCTAGAAAAACAATTCACAAAAATACTATATTCCTGTGTTTATTTCCTACTTTGTATTTCAATTCTGAGAGAAGAAACGATGTGCTACCATGGGCTTTTATGCTACACAAAGATTTGTGCTGATAAATATTCACTGGAAATAACCAGAAATGCAGTGAGGTGATTACAATGTTCCAGCTTCATCTGGCTGCTTGTTTACTGTGCCAAACAACAGATTATGTCATTTTCTTTCATCCAGGACATAAAGAAAGAGACATCTCAAGTGAATGGATGACCAAAAGCTTTGATTTCAAACGGTAAGTTTCCCAAACCTTGGTTAAAATACCCCGTTTCAGTGCCTAAGCCGTGCTTTCAGGAGCTGCTCTCTCGCCCCACGCACCTGGATGAGCTCGTCCAGGCTCTCCTGGAGGCTGTTGCCCAGCGTGGTGTTCCTGTACAGCTGGTAGGCCATGGTGCCCCCGGCTCATCCACGGCGCGCTGCTCTCACTGCCAACAAACACCAACACCATCAGGGGCACCGAGCGGGCACTGCACGGCAGGGCCAACGCGCCTCTCCATCAACGGCGCCCGGGACTGCGGGACCGCCCGGCCCGGCTCTGTCCGCCCCGCTCGGTCCCGGCAACTCCGGGCAAGGCCGGAGCGCTCTGGGCATCCCGGGCAGGGCCCTGCGCGGCCCCGAGACCCCCGCCCGGCCCGGCCCCGACGCGCACCGAGGCAGGGTCCGGCCCCGGTCAGCCCTCCTTGAGCCCGGCCAGGCCCTCCACCGGCCCCGGGCAGCCCTCCCTCAGCCCCGTCTACACTCCCTGAGCCCCGGGTAGGCCCTCCACGAGCCCCGGGCAAACACCCCACCGGCCCCGGCCCCGGCCCCGCTCCCGCCTCACCGCTCCTCACGGTAGGAAGCGCCGCGGCCCCGCCCCGGCCCGCCCTGACCCGGAACCGGAACCGGCCCCGACACGCACAGAGACAGATACACGGACAGGCACAGGGAGACACAGAGACACAAGCAGAGACACAGACACAGAGGCACACACAGACACAGGCAGAGACACACAGACACACACACAGGAACACACACACACACACACAGGGATACACGGATAGGCACACGGAGACACACACAGGGACGCATACAGACAGAGACACAAGCAGAGACACAGACACAGAGTCACACACAGACAGATACACAGAGGCACACATGGAGACACACAGGGACGCACACGGACAGATACACAGACGGACACACGGAGACACACAGGGACACGCACACACACAAACACACATGGACACAGACACACACACACAGGGACACAGGGACACACACAGGCACACTNTCACACACACAGGGACACACGCAGACAGATACACAGACGGACACATGGAGACACACAGAGAGACACACAGGGACACACACACAAACACACAGGGACACAAACACAGACAGACACACACACACACACAGGGACACAGAGACACACAGTCACACACACTCACACACAGACACACACAGAGGGACACACCACACCCCCTCAAATAAAAACACCCAGGCCTTGGCCGAAGGGGTTTATTTTACACAGATGTTTTTCTCCCTCATTAGAATACATCCCGTAAGTAATAACAGATGGCACATTCGCGTTACCCCACGACACCTTGGAACACAGAAAACAAGCAGCTTATTTAAAAAGAAAGGATTGTAATATTCTTAAGAGGTAGGTGAAGAGTCTTGTACTTATATTTTTTGATATTAAAAGAGCAAAGGAAAACAATCACATCTGTGAAGAATATTACCAGCCACATTAAGCCAGTTCCATTATCCACCATTCCCCACCTCTGCCTGTGTGATCCCTGCAGCTTCCCTGTGTTAAACACTGCACATTTCTCCCATCACACACATTGAAGTTTACTTAAATGTACTAATAGACAATGGAATCCTGCCATGGTAACCCTTTACCTCCTGTACCTCCATCAGAGCACCCTACTGCTCAGGCCTTTCTTGTTAGGAAAAAGGGTTTGTTCAGATGACTAAGAAACACTGCAGAACTCGGAGTCACTGGGAATGTGAGCATCCATCCTCCATGAATTCTCATGTGTGACTATTCATCTGGAATTCCATGTGGTTCATATTAATTATCTGCTGAGCAAGCTAGAGCAAGGAGCATGGTAAGAGAAGGCTTGACTGGTGGAAAACACTCCAGTAGTTCTCCTCAGATCAATACTAAAAAAAAGTCCATTAATTTTAAATCAGAGTAATCTGGGCAGCCCACATTGCAAAACTGCAAAAAAAATCTAGTTGAGCAAAGAATGGCTTTAATTTCAGTGATCTCAGTCATGCTTGAAGGGAATGAGGAAAAACTAACACAACTGCACCCTCTTCTCTTCACAAATGCTCTTTTTCCCTGTTAGCTCCATACAGGGAACAGGATGCAATACAGGAAACTGTGCAGTTCAACTCAAAATTCTGAGGGTAGGAAAGCTGCAGGATAGGCCTTTCACAACACAAACACTTAAATAGTTGTTATATTCCAGAATGCTACTCTGACTAAACCCAGGTGTCCTTAAAAAGTATAATTAAAGCACTTATTTCAAGCATCTGCAACAACCAGTTGGTGAAACAAATCCTCTAGAGAATGACCTGCATTCACAAGGACTGAGTGAAAATTTTCACTGAAAGCTTTGTAAGGCACACCAGCTGTTATCCCTCTGCTCTGTTCCTCAAATGAGGCTTTTCTGAGGGAGACTGGAATGACTTGAGAATTAGTCATCTCCAAAAAACAACAGCTTTTGAGAAGACATGAACTGAAACCATTTTTCTAGATTGCAAATATTGTATAAATCCATAGGATACACCAACAAAAATTTGACACTGAAAGAAAAGTACTTTTCACAACGAACTTAACTACCTTGTCACAGATTTAAAGTGCCCATCTGTGATGTAGTTCTATTATTTTCAGTTAAGTCCAGATGTTTCAGAGGGTGGCATCAGTGAAGCTGGCAGCTGTGGGCACCAATGCCACCTTCTCCTCCCCATGGCACGCTCCGAGGTCATTTCACAAAAGGTTCCATTCCCACCATATGGAATCTAACCCTGAAGTCTGACACAAATTAACTGCTGAAAAGGTTTGAAGCTGTCATTAGAGCATTTAAGTGTATGGTGCAACAACTCTGCTGAAACAGGGTAACAAATACAGGCTAGTTCTAGTCAGGTGCAATTTGGAGTGTAGCTACTGTCTCTCAGTACACAGTTCCTCACAGCAATTAGTGCTGTTCTTTCCTTGTTCACTGAAAATAAAGGAAAAAATACAATAAACTGCATTGTTATGAACACGGTTACGTGTCATTCGAACTAGTTCTATGCTTTTTGGAATAAAAATTCTCCATTTCAACATCCCAGAACCTCAAAGACTTGACTCTGTTTCAGCACTAAATCCTTACAGATCCCTTTCCATTACCTTCCAACAGAACATGGCTCTGCCATCCTACACAGAACATCAACAACATCCAATCGAGTCTGCTCACAGCAGTTTCTAATGACACTTCCTCCAAAATCCCTTTGCCATTTCTGCACACTCACCCATTGCAGACATCCTTTTCCTAAAGGGCCCCTGCATTGAGAGCCCACTGGCCCAGCTTCTCTATTCCAGCTGCATGCAGCAATAACAAGAGAAAGGCAATGATTTATTACTATGCATGTGTACATAAACTAAGGAGACCTGCAAAGCAAAGGTAAATTAGTGACTCATGAAATTATCTTTCCTGATCAGGGCTCATTGAATTTTAGCAACATGAGTCTCACTTTTAAAAGGAAGTGCCACTGAAAGGTGATTTCCCTACAATACTGTATCTTACCACAAAGTTTATTCAAGTTTTGAAATAATTTTTATTAAAGTATGACATTCCAACTTTTCATGGTTTTAAATACTAAAATATATTACATTATATTATAGATTTCAAAAAAAGAACAGTTTGACAAAACATCAACTCATAACTTTGGGACAACTTTGCTTTTTGTAAACATCCAGCTCACCATTAAATGATGAGCTGCAAGAAGTCAGAGGGGAATAATTCTTTAGTACACTTCTTTCTCAAACTGTGTATCTTTAGGGACAGAAGAACTGTTGTGCTGTATGGCCATTCACAAACCATTTGGTAAGCACATGTAAGTCTCCAAAAGAAATCAGACTCCTGCAGCATGAACCTGTAGAATCACTTGGGCACCAGGAAACACAACAGCAATCCCATCAGCTGGTAAATATGGCACATAGAGAGGACTGGCTACTCTGCACTGCACTGCACACACAGGAGGCAGCAGCGCACAGAGAACTACAATCCCTCCACTGTGAATATGACTACTGAGAATAAACCTTTCTTCCATTAGGAAAAACCTGAAGTGAGATAATCAGAATGTGTTCTGTCTAGCTTAGGACTCACACAAACCCAGTAAAAATCAGGTTTGGATGTGCCTACACACCACCCTGACCAAGTATCAGGAGTAAAAAGGCTGCAAGTGTCCAGTTACTGACTCGACTTTGGATTAATCTGGATCAACATGGAAACTGAAGCAGGAGGTAAGCGAATCCCAAAGAAATACTTTGCATTTGTGATCTGCCTTCAGAGCAGGCTCCAAACCTGATGCAAAGGATGCAAAGCACCTTGACATTAGTACTGCCTGTTGTACAAGTACGTCCTGCTTATTCATCTTTTGAAACTGCTGTAACAAAGGTACTTAGAGCTGAGATGAACATCTCTGAACTGCAGACATGGGCAGTCTGCCCTCATCTGCCATCAGTGTGCTCTCAGAGTCCAGATATGTATCATTAGAGACAGCAGATTAATTGTTAATTGGTAAATCTTGGCCATGGAACTCTCTCTTGACTGCTGTTTATCAGTATCAGGTATTAATCTGGTTGAATACAAACATCTATTTTTTAATAAGGCAATTGAGTAACACTAACTTTAAATATAATTGAGAAGTGATATTTTCTGGCATTAAGACAAAACTGTGAGCACAATAAACATCAAAAGCAAAGGTTTAATATATTTGCTAAAACATTATATTGCTCAACTCCTGCATGAATTTATTTGCATGCACCTGTCCTTACAGGGAAACTGCAATGTATATCAAAAGATGTTAGAACTTTTACAATGCATCAACCAGTGCATTCTGCTTGCCTCAATAAACCCATGAACAGTAGTTATGTGTCCAGGAACACCTCTCACAGACACAGGTTTGCTACCACTGTGGAGAGGGAAAAAACTTCAACCTTTAAAACTGTTTTTTGAATGGAAAGTAGTGCTGGTATTGTGCCAAACTGAGAGCTTTAGAAAGAGGTGCTTGGTCTCCAAGGATGGCACAGGTAGCAAAAGACTCCCCATACTTCTCCCAGAACAATGCTGTTATGGCTGGGGTAACTGTGTCACTCCCAAGCTCTACTGAGTATGCCCAGAATTCCCACTACTGACAACCAAGATGCATCCAGGAAGAACTGCAACAAACTCATTTCCTGGTGGTAGCTGAGACAGTCTTGATGTACTGAAGCAGAACCTAAATTCACAACTTAACTGAAAAAATTATTTTATTAGAGACTCAAACAGTTCAGGTTCTGTTGTGCCTTAGGCCTTTGGCAGTTCTGCAGCCTGAACAATGGACTGAAAGGCTCCCGAGTTGAAGCTCACTCTAGTGAGGCAAAGGAGTGAGCCTGGGTTAGGTGTGTGAGCAAAAATAAAGGTCTCTGCACTCGTGAAAGACTTTCTGTGATTGTTACTATCCAAGCAAACTTGTGCAACAATGAAGAAATGCACTTGACCATTTACAGCAAAACAGATTTATACAATAACAACAAGTAACTTATGGCCTTGTTTACCTGCAAATGAATTCCTTCAGCAGGTACACACAATATATTGCTCAGTCATAAAAATATATATTATCTCTTTCCTTTAACATTTAGGTATATAAATATTTTACTGAAGAACATGCATCATTTAGATAAACAACTGCAAGAACATCCTCTGCAAAACACGGGGTTCTTGGACATTTAGCAGTATAAAAGGGTTACATGAACAGCTACTGAAGACAAACCAATACAGCAGTAAGCAGTTCTTTGTGCTAGTCCAAAGCACCTTTTGCAACAGGTTATACAATACATACACAGAGAGAACACATGTAACTGCAGCAGAACAGCATCACTCCATCTGCATATTCTTCAGGCTTGTTTGGACTCCAAACTTACTGGTCACTTTTCTGCTCTTGCTTTCCATTCAGCTCTTGGTCAACTCTGCTCAGCAAACGAAAGAGTAAAATTAAGACTATGTTAATATGGTTGGATAGCTCTTAAATTAAGAAAAAAACTACTAGTCTTAACAGGAAAACAGAAAGATTTCACATGGGAAAAGTTTTAGTAATTAAATACTAAATTAAGGGGGTTTTGTTTAATGCAGTCCTAACATTGTTAAGTTTTTAAAAATATCTTATTTTTCCTAGCTCCTCCTAGAAATTAATTAATTAAAATTAATTAAAAGTGTTAGGAAATCACTTAAATAACTATAACACTTGAGAGGAAGCACATAAAAGGTGCAAGTGAAGTTTGACTACAGGAGGAAAAAGCAGGTCCTGTGCTTTTACTACAAAATGCAAGCAGGAACATAAGCTTAGAGGTACCACAAGACTGGCAAGCACTCCCCCTTTGGTGAATTCACATGCTGCTGAATTAGCACTGAATTACCTTCAACATTATAGTAATTAAGCCAAGAAGGTATCAATAAAAGTCAGGAGCCTCCTTAACTGTAATACATTTCCTACTAAGTTCTAAGACACTTGGAATTAATTACCCAGGAAGAATTCACTACCATGCTGATAAAAGAGGGGGTTACTTTGTGTCTTACTTTTTAACATCTGTCTTGGGAATAGCAAACAAAATGCTGCTTTGCAGAAACCAGTGAAAGAATGACAGCCCTGCACAAAACATCCTTTTCCTCTACAGTAAGAACAAGCTACAGTCTGAATTCTATCTGCTAGAAAATAAGCTGTGCATGGAGGAAAATTAATTTTAAAACCAGCAGCAAAGTGAGAGACACAAAGAGTAAGCTTGTCCTCTAACAACTTGACTGACCTACCTGTCTCTCAAACTACAACCAGCCAGTTTTTCAAAATGGTAGAAACAATGGCAGCTCCTTTGGGCCATGAACCCATAAAAAGGGGAGATGTTTTCTGTTTGCCTTCTTTTTTTCCCCTCCTTTTTGTTGCAGGTGTAAGAACTGAAGCAAGTACTGAAGCAACAGGTCTGGAGTGAGGCAGAACTATTGTCTGATATTTACTGAAAAGGCTTCTTAAATTTGACAGGTTTAGTATTTCAGGTTACACACTGCAAAATTATCATTTAATTGGAATAATTCCTAAAGAACCTTCAACATATCACTAGATTTACATGCTAACTTTCAGAAGTAATTTAAATCCCTTTTACTTCAATCTCTCAGTGTTCCTCTACCCAATTTAGACAATAAGCTTTCCTTAATTGTTATGCACACACAGAAAAAATAATTAACCCCCCAAAGTTAGTAGCAAAATCTTTCAGTACATTTGTTAGTGGATGAAAAAATAACATATCCATCAAAAAATTTCATCAGCTGCTGGAATAGCTTGAACAGTTAGCAGGAGACTGCAAATTAACAAAAGGGAAATCCAAGGCTGATTAGCAAGGAACATAGGCACTGCAAATACAAACAGCACTAAAATACTAATTTAGATTGCAACTGTGCAAGTTAATCACTAAAAAGGTAGTGAATACCAAAAATACAAGATTCAATATTAGAACTTCTTACAGAGTTGCATCTCTGCTAATGCAAACACAGCTTAGCACCTAAATACAGCTCATCTTCAGATACCAGTTCTCCTGAGAAACAATGAAATTTGATTTAGATTCATACAGAAGCTCTACTTTTGCCTCTTTAAGACTCAGCTGAGAACACATGTATCCCCTTCAAACTGAGCATCTGGCATAATATGGAATAGAAACTATTGCCCAAGATCTGTGTGAACACCCAGGTGAGTCCTGTCAGATAAATACTGCCTGCAATACACTACAGTTACTTTCATGCATAGAAACTTAGGCACTAGTGCATGTTTATATTTACAAATGCTTATTCCTTTATGCAAGCCAATCCACTGGGAGTTAGTTGCAGTGCAATTGTCTTATGTAGATGCAACCCTAATCAAAATATGAATATACCTTTTCTGTTTCTTTCTAAACTTTTCATCTTCATACCTTGGTGAGGAAAAGTTTTATTTCAGTCAATATAACATATGAAAGCCAAAATCAACAGAAGCTGCAAAGTAGTATTAGTGTCAATACAGTTTGTAGAAACTTAACAAGTTTTGAAACCCATATAATTAGGAAAAAATACATTGTAGTTCCAACATTTATAACCACTAAACAAGAAGTGTTTAATCATTATGACATAACAAATTAATTCAATGTGACCTCTTGTATGGTATTAACATTCATCACTAAAATTTCAAGTTTGTATTTATAACAGTTTGAAGCCAAATATAATCCTCCAAATCTGAGAATTTACTTCCTAAATTAACCAAGTTCAGCTTCTGCAGAACAATTAAAGGTTCATCAATACAGAAAAGAGTCTTTCAAGACTTGGAATGACAGTGATTATTCATAACACATCCTTAAAAACACCCAGTAAGAAAATTTTAAAGACAGCACAAGTCTGTTTTAGCATTGTCATTCATCCCCACCCCAAGAAAACAGTTCTCTCTGTTTCATAAACTGTGGAACTGCTACCAGCCATTTGTGGGGCAGGAGGATTTGTCCAGCATGTGCCCCTGTGCCTGCACAGTGAGACTGGGCCATCCTTCCCCAGTTTGTGGTTTTGTGTGTTACACCCTCTAACAGACTAATCAACTTATCAGCAGGATTGTCAGTGCTGCTTGTTGTGTTTTCATCTGGTTTAAGTCCCAAGTTTATGGTTTCTTCTCTGTCACTGCACCCACAAAAGCTATTGATGAAAGTATCACCATCATTTTTGAAAGAAGAATTGTGCTGATGTTAAAATGGGTATTTATATCTGGAGGGGAGGTTAAAAATAGACTGATGCTGGATGCTGCCCTCACTTATTTACCAAAGTTGTTCAGAACTGTGATGGGTAGGGATTCACCATTTTCTCAGCACTGCTCTTCTTTTAAAGGAAAACATGACCCAAGTGCTATTTGAGCACTGAAGTTGTTCCACATTTTAATAAGAACACTGTAATGGCCAATCTTCGTNTGAACTGCCGGGGCCGCCCGTACTGAGACTCGAACTCGCGACCTTGGGAGTCGGAGACCGGAGTGCTCTCCACTACGCCACGGGACCGCCCCTAATAAGAACACTGAAGGTATGATAAATAACTTGAGTATCAAAATGCCCAGAGCTTCTCACTCCCAAGTCAGTTTAGTCTATATATTCTAAGGTGTAGAACAACTGGAGTGAGGCTTTTAGAAGACTTAAATTGTACATCATAACTTAGAAATTGCACAAAGCACCATCTGTGAAAATCTCTACAGAGGAACATTCTGACTGTCCATCTCCTCCACACCAACCTGCAGTCAGCAATGAGGTCACACATGGACACTCCTCCCAGACACAGCAAGGACCTGAGTTGAATTATGATGTGCCAAGTGGTACATTTAAACCAAACACTGAGTACAACACATTCCAGCTCTAAAACATGACCAATGTAGAACAGGTTTGAATAATAAAACGTACTGTTTTATGCATTCTGGGATGCCAACGTATTCCATGGGGATGAGCTCAGCTAGTTCTGCCAGGGTAAAGACATACCTAATTTTTTGGCTGAATTTTGAGCTGTGGAAGAACAAATGCAGGGCACAGTTACAACTTAAACATTTTTCACTAGGTCAATATTAAAACAGTTTTTCAGTAAACAGCTGTCAGGATTACTTAAAACAGAAAAAGCTTCCCCAGTATTACCTAATAAAAGGTTTTGTGATGGCCAGGAGTGTTCTGATGAACCAAGAAGGATGAACTATGATCAGTGATTTCAGATTTTTCCTTAATCTGAGGAATTTAAGAACCAGACATAGTTACTAAAAGAAAAAGGCAGCAGGACAACAAAGGGATTTTGAATATATAACAAGTGTGTTTTTGCAAGCACAACTGTCACATAACCCAGTATTCTGACATCCCACTATTAGAAACCAACATCTGCCAGAAGAAGAAATACTATAAAAATTTAAGATCCTGTATAAATTTGACAATGACAAGGAAATAACACTCCCAGGAGGTGTTTCTTTCAATCTTTTTACACAACTAATGATGAAGTGGTTCACAAAGGACCCTCTTTATTCACCTTATACTAAGACATTAAGTTTTAAGGATATTTCACAAGATAACAATGTTCAGCATTCTAAGATTACTATTTTCACTTAAAAAAACCCTCAACCCTGTAAGTAACAACAACAAACCCCACATCATCCCACACTGTCTGGCTTAGGAAGAGGTTTTCAAGAAACCAAACAATTTCCTTAAACAAATCTTAACCAAAGGGACCAGACACAACATTAAACAGCAGTTTATCCTCAACATCTCTTTCACTGAGCACGTGACCACTGTAAGAAAACCCTGCAGAGCCTCTTACCTTCTGTCAATTTGCTGGTAACACTTCCTAAGCCAGCCTAAACTTGGCATTTTTCTTCTTGTGGTTGCACCATTCAGGTAAACTATCATATAGTTCTCAGCTACCAACAGCTCTAAAGTGCCAATGACATACCTGTAGAGACAAGCAAAGAAGACTTTAATATCCACAGTCTTCTTTTGAAAGTAACTCCCAATAGTGCTCAAATATATTAAAAATAACAGAAGAACAGAGTTGGCAACAATGCTGAACATTAAGCAATTTCCTTCCTTCCCCTGGAAGTACAGGTAGTTGCTTTTCAATTTTTTACCTTTCCCTCATCTGAAATATAAAAAGCTTTATTAAACAGAGAAAGATAAGTAGTTGTCCTTACATTAGAATGCCAAGTTTCACAGTGTGGAATTAAAGCCAGTATTCAGAGGCAGATGATGACTTACTTAAATAGATTGTCCATCAGGTATCTGTAGTTAGGCTGGCTGCTTTCAGGCATAAAGCAAACAGCAAACACAACAATGGCATTTAACCCATCACCATAATAACCTAAAACCAAAGGAAAAAGCAGCAGAAGGTGACGACACACTGACTACCTTTACACAAAGTCAAGCACACTCAGAAGCTTTCCCATTAGATTTACAAACATCTATGTGGACAGATTCCTGCAGTTACAGAAATCCTCAAGACTTCTTTTTTAGGTTTGACTAGTTCTAAAGCAACAGCTGAAGTCAATCAAATGTTATACCTACAACCAACACCTCTGTGTGGAATCTCAGTATATTTAATAACATCCTATGTTATAAAAGTTAAGTCAACTTTTCTTCTAACCTAAATTTCACAGGGTGTTGAGAAGAGTCATTAATTGATTTATGCCTTAGTAGATCTATAGTTAGTGCTTTCAACACTCCTAAAACCAAAAAATTATACTGGTAGCACTGACAGTGTAGAATAGATTACACACATCTTACTACATGTGTGTCCTTAGTAGGTGTGAACATGATTACATTTTGGAACTCTAGTTTAACAGAGAAAACAAATATTAAACCAACAATGTCTTAACACTTCAAAAAAATGAACTATCACAAGTTGGACTTGAGGATTGGACTTGATGATCTCGGAGGTCTTTTCCAACCCAATCAATTCTATAATTCTAAGTTTTACGCCCAAAGCTCTTCCTGTGCCACCCCAACTCAGCTTCCAGAAGCAGCTGCTCAGAGTTCCCCTCAGCACATCACTCATCTTACCACCATGACTGATCACTTTTTTATAGGGTTCAATGGCCTTCATGTCCACCCTGTGGTCCTGCTCTCCGATCCTGAACATTCGCCAGCGCCGACCATCCTCCTTCTCCTCTCCCACGGTGTACTCAGTCAGGGAGCCTTTCCTAATCACATCAGTAGTTTTGGGTTTTGGAAGGTCATCTGCCAAGGTTAAAACATGTTCAAGGTCCATTGTGAATACTGTGCACAGTGACAATCAGCCACACCACGGGTTAACCACTTTGCTCTCTATTTTGGCATTCTGTACCCAGTCAGACACACCCGCTGGGTATTTCATCAACACAGTCAGGGTGGCAGTTTCCTGCTGGCTGTAATTTTCTGTGTTAGAAGGATGTGAAAAACTTCCAGTCATGTAGGAAGCCCAATTAATTGCAGGCTTTCAGAAGACAGACCTCAGTGAACCTCACCAAAACAGACAAAGTGGTTAACTCCAATGAGAATTACAGAGGTGGCTTGATCACAGATTTACATAAAAGCATGATTGAAAACATTGATGGCACCTTGCAAGCAGACATGCAGGCAGATCTATTAGGAATTAAATCTAATTCACATGTGTGTAATCAATATACATGAAATTTATGCTGACAGCAATCTGTAGGACAATTTGCACCAATTAAATTATGATTCTTGACGTTGTTGCACAGACCTTACCCAAAGCCAGAAAAACCTACTGCAAGTTAGTTGTGTGTTCCCAAGACAAAGCTGTTAATTGAAACTATCCTTCCAGGAAAATGAAGGCAGCAGCATTAAAGGAAGAAAAGACAGAAACCCTTTTCAGCCACTTTTAAAAACAACACAAAAACATCTGGAACAGTTTCTTGGCATCCCTGCAAAACTAATTTTAAATACCAATTCTTCTCCATAAAGCAATGACATTTTTTTCACACAGGTAAACACACAGTCTTTGTTATGGAAACTTCATCTGCAATATGTCTTTAGCTATCTAAAAAAACAACAACACTCCCTTATTCTAAAGACTGTTTCTTTCTCCACAGGCAGTGTTTCAAACATAACAGTGAAAAAAGAACTTCCTGTTTATTCAGGAATTAAAATTATTTTATTTTCAGAATAAAAAAATAATAATTGAATATACCTGTTTACTTCTTAGAGACATTTTAAGCCTTGAAGTTTCCAGATATTACACACTCCAACACACTGACCAACAGAACAGTTCTTGGCTTACAAAAAGTGCCTTAAAACATAATTAAACTCCAAGTTTAAAATTTGTGCTTTAACTCAATGTAATAAATAAAATAAAATTTGTTGGAATCTCCAAGTTTTGCCTATAAGACTAAGATATTCATGTCTTAAAATTAAGATCATTAGTGTGGTTAGAGCTAAATCAACTTCCAATCAAGTAATTTCAGAATTCCATGACACAAAGTTGAGGCTCTTCTACTGCTTCCAGGCCATCTGGAAAGCAAGCAAACCCTAAGGCTTCTGCCATTCTCAGCACTGGAAGGCAGGAGATAGGTGTTACTCAAGATTTTTAAAAATATCCTTATTATGTTGCCTGTTTATTAATCAGATGAGATCTGATTTGCTCTTTAAAAATCCATTGCACTTATTTCCAGTTTCTAACCTAATCACTGCCTTTATATTTTTGCTCTTGTAATACTGAGTCTTAGTTACTTCTTACTTGAGAAACTGCTGACCTGCACATAAGAAAACAGAAATATTTCAGACCATCTGACCAGAGGATTAAAATACTTACCTTCCCATTCAAACTCACTGCTGTTTTCTGGAGGAGTATCTACATCATCCAAATCAATCTCTCCACTGTCCTCCAAGTCATCAGACAACATAGACTCTTCGCTGGGATCCAAATTTAAACTGATATCTGGAGCCACCAGTTTCTTCCTCACTTTGGTTCCATTAACCTCTGTATCTTAAAAAAGCAAATGATTTATTTCCAAAACTAATTAAGTTTAAATAGGCAAATTAATAACACAGAACAGCACAGTTCTCTTTCATAACACATTGAATGCTAATAATTCAAACAATGTGTCTTTGGATTAAGACTTCGATGGGGTGAAAAGAACAGCAGGTAAAAGATCTCAAGTCCTCAAGACCTTACGTTTACCCAGTTGTTCCAGATATTAAACTAAATAAATCTTGCAAATAATACAACAGATTTATGTTCCTATCCCTTGGTTTTGGTAGGCATTGATAACCATCTCTGATGAAATAAAGAAAAAAAAGCAACCAACAGACAGATAACAGTGAGGACAGAAAATTAAAGAATCTGTTCTGTGAATACACAGAATGCTTTGAGGAACAAGGCAAACACTGGCATGGTTTAAACAGCAATTGAAAGCAGGGAATAACATCAAATTACTGACCCAGCACTGGAAATGCCACAAATACAATATAGCAGATACAAAATGAAAAACATTTTTAAATGTAAAAAAAAAATCCATTTGTATTATTTCCCCTCTGACCCCTGACACAGGCAATGCTCATAAATAGCCACAGAAGTCTGAAACTGGGAGTGAAACTAAGGCAGGTCCCAACTGATGCAGAGAAACCAATTAATGCACTTTAGGACAGGTGAGGAAGTGAGTGCAGTAACTCATTTTTCTCCAGCACTACCTGGATAGCTCTGTGCACATGGAGGGTGAAGAGTCTCATATTTTTATTCCAAAACCCTTTTCTTTTTAGACAAGATGTTTATAATACCCTTCACATCCAAAAAGTGTCATTTACAATGCTGTTTCCTCAAGCCTTTCAAAAAGAAAAGAAAAAAAAAACAACCCCAAAAAAGCAACCCAAGAAACCTCACACAGCAAAACACACCCTAAAGCACAGTGGAACTTTAAAGCAGCAGTGTAAGTGGGAAGGAGTCAGGGGACTGCAGTGGAATGTTCTTACCAGCTTCACTTTCTGATCCAGCTGCAGCCAGTGTGTCAGATCCAACAGGATCATCCTCTGGCAGGGGCCTGGTACACCAAGTAGAAATTATTGTTACAAATATAATAGTTACTAAACTTCCTGCAGGTATTTTTAATGCCAAATATTTAGACACTGTCAAAAAAACCATTGTGGGGTAGTACTGAACTGAATTTACTTATAAATAACTAAGTTTAGTTCCTCTAAGTAAAACTAAGTTCAGGTTTCCAGTAAACAAAGCACCAAAGTAGCAGAAAATTCCTTTACAGCACTCAAGCAACCACCTGTTGATGTGACAAATGCCAAAACACTGACTATTACCGGTGTGTCATCCTTAAGAAAATCTGCCATATCCCTGCTTGGCAAAATTTGTCCTTAAATACATTGCACAAGTAGTTTAGTCATGTCATAGAAATGCCTCTCAAGTCAGCTGGTTCAGTTTCTTTGTAGGCCCAAGCATCAGAAGCAGCCTCAGCTGTTAAAGACTTTGCTCAGAAATGTTGCTTAGTGAAATATTTGGGCTTTGTCACACTGTTAATTATATGCAAACAGTGTAGTTGCAAAATATTAACACAAGAAAACAGACAAAGCCAAGCTTAGAAATTTTACACTGGAAATTTGTACAGTAGCAATTCTGTATTACTTAATTCACACAGGAACATGAAGCAATCCCTCTGCAGACCACAAAGAAACCTGCCACAAAACCCTTTCAGACAACTTTATTAATGGAAATCAGTTCAAGATCATTACTGAGTTAGTTCACCAGGAAGACAGAGAGGTGGCTTATGGTGCATGTTATGTGTGTTTGATCTGAATTACTTTAAAAAAAAAACAGTTCAAAACCTTGGAAAATCTTCATCTTGCCATTCTTCCTTAAACTCAACCCCTTCCATTCTCCAGCCAATGGGAACTGCTAATTGAGACTCCTGGTCAGCCAGATCCTCTTGTCTTCAGGACAGTGGGCTAGAGAGGAGCTGCAGGAACACAACAAGATGATACTTCAACACTACTGTAATTCCCATACTTGCAACACCTCCTTTAACTTATCACCAAGTCGAGGTATATGAAGAATAAAAACCAAAACAGCACAAGGAAAAGTTTATGCTTTCCATTTTACTTTTTTTCCCATCCAATACTGCTTATGGAATGGCTTATCATACAATAATTTAGGTTGGAAGGAATTTCATGGAGTCAAGCAGAATCAATCTCTGAGTTAAAATCCAGCCCTTGAGGAACCTGATTTATCATTAATGATTATACCAGTTCACTCCAAAATGTAAGAAACTTGGCAAGTCTCTGGATTCTATAGGAGATAATGAACAGAATCATAGAATGGATT
>VWZD01001210.1:3490-18614 GCA_013396695.1 Sakesphorus luctuosus
AGATAGTGCTTTAATTTTGTAGTCTTATTGTCTGTGTAGTCTAATAATTGTAACAATGGAGATAAAATGCTACATAAAAATATGACTTCGAATTTGCTAGCTTTCTCATTTCCTACTCACACATTTATCCTGCAGACAGCCATTGTAGCTAACAGAAAACACTTGCGACTTTGAACTTTACTAAATAAGGTTAAATGGTAATATATATAAACTAATTTTAAAATTNTCATGATTTTTATTAAAGCAGGTATTTTGAAAGGCAGAGCCTGAATAAAAGTGATGCTTTCATACACAGTGTAGTGTATTCCTGCCATACAAAATAGCAATAAATAATGCATGAATGGCTTTGGAATAAAAGATTCTTAGCATTCCTTAATTATGTACTTACTCGAACTTTTTTCTTAAGGAAAATAAAATCACGGATAACACTCTGTAACAGGAACTAAACTAGATTTTAGCAAATGTGTGACCAGTGGTTTTCATAATTACAGCATTGTATTTTCTAATTACTTACATTGAAATGAGTTGTATGACAGGATTCGCTGAGTTTATTTGGTCAGGAGCATTCCGTAAACAGATTGTTTACCAAACTTTCGCAAGAAACTATACACTAGTTTCAGGTCCAGCAACCTACTACTATTTATTTGTGGAGTTTTATGGATCTGCCTTTTGCAAGTTGGCTGTGGAATTGTGACTTTTTAATTGCTCAGAGATTGTAATGCGGCTTTTTCTGTTGTGGTATTCATCTTCAATTTATTGTTTATTATAAATATGTGGTATGTGCATAATTTGTGAGATCAGTGGATAAATACATACTAGTATGATTGTAGTTGGAAATACAGTAGTTGTGGCCTGGATTTTGGTCTATATAGGTCACTGCAAGAATCTTGTTTAGAAGCAAAGAAAGCTGTAATCCAGTATTGGTTTTATTCAGAGCATTTGGGTTTGGGAAAACATCATAAGTTTTTAGTTTGTGAAAATGTCATACCTTTGTGGTTATTTATCTCTGAGTTTTTTATTTTAGCTGATTTGCTAAAGCAGTTGTATCTCTCATTTCAATATGGCATCATCCAGTAACATTATGGTAGGATAGTACCTGAGCTCACACAATGCACAGTGCCTTCACTGGGTGATACGATACAATTCAGGATGGAAACTTTGCCGGGTTACAGTTTTATGTATAGGAAACTGTCCTTATAAGTGTGCTTATCTGATCATGGAATAAAAGTTTTAAAATACCTTTCATAGTTCTTTTTGGCAACATTTTCTGTTTGGATGATCTTGTCAATGATTGTGTGAATACAGATTTTTCAGAGTTGCATGATGCTAAGTCAGATCATAGAATCATTTAGATTGGAAAAGACCTTTGAGATCATTGAGTCCAACTGTTAACCCGGCACTGCCAGGTCCACCACTAAACCATGTTCCTAAAGTGCCACACCTACATGTCCTTTAAATGCCTCCAGGGGTTGTGGCACTACCACTGTCGTGGGCAGCCTGTACCACGGTTTGACAACCCTTTCCCTGAAGAAATTCTTTGTAATACCCAATCTAAGTTGTCCCTGGCACAACTTGAGGCCATTTACTCTCATGTGATCAATTGTTTCCTGGGAGAAGAGACCAGACCCCACCTGACTACAACTTCCTTTCAAGTAGTTGTAGTGTGTGATAAAGTCCCCCCTGAGCCTCCTTTCGTCCGGGCTAATCACACCCAGCTCCCTCAGCTGCTACTAAGATTTGTGCTCCAGATGCTTCCCCAGCTCTGTTGCCCTTCTCTGGACATGCTCCAGCACTGTGCACCCAAACTTTTTGAAGTGCAATTTTAAGAGGAATCATGTTTACTTATTAAAATTGCTTTCATATAGAATGGGATGACCTGTTAATTGTTAATTGGTTGACATATTAATCTGAAGTCATTAGCTTCATTTTACTTCTGAAAAAGAAAACCAGTGGCCAGCACCTTTATCCTATTCATGCAGGAGCACATTAATTCAGGAATGAAAAATACACATGCACATTTTTTTATTTTCTTTAAAACAATTTAGTCACTATGATTTAAAAATATTGTCCTTTGTTGTGTTGATTATATGTGCAAATGGTTAAACTATTGCCTAACTAATTTTAATTCATTATAATGTGTAAATCGAATTCTTTAAAATATGTATCATAGAAACAGTATTACATATGTGTCAGTATAGGTATGGTATATGTATGTGTTCAACATTACACAAAATTGCCAATACCCTGTTGATATTTCAAATGACTCAGTACTTAGAAGACTTTACAATTCAATGGGGAGATAAACACTTCCTTATTCATACTATGAAATACATACTTGAATGAAATTATCCTTTGCTTATTGTGCATTGAGCTGAAAAATATTAACTTTAATCTGTAGCAATTCAAATGAAAAATTGATATGCTTCATCCTTAAGTAGTTTAGTCCTGTTCTAATAATGCACATTGCTGCTTCAGATAATAAGAAAATGGATATGGCAAAGACTTTGTATGCATATTTGCTCAGGATGGTATCCTTTTGAAAATGCATGGGTCTTTGGAATGATATGTGTCCCTTTTGATCAAAAACTTTTAAAAGTTTAATAATTGTGTTAGAACAAACTAAAACTGTGGGTAATTCTCTTTTTTCCCCCCTGAAATTATAACATCAAAAAACCTGAGAGTGAGGTATATAGTAGGTCATTTGCTGTTGCAGGCATTTTCTCTCCCTTCACGATGGGCTGGTTTAGTTTGTCTCTCATTGTGCCTGTGGCACTCTATGGTGAAATTCAGACATGGTCTTCCCCTTCAAGGAATCTCTACGCTGGTAGATAATTTAGGCAAAATTAATAAATTTTGTTACTTTTCTTATCACCCATCCCAGGCAATTCACTTTGTGTCCCCTCTTCAGCAGAGTTGATTTGCAGAGAATACGCTTATTTTTAAAAAAAAAAAGTATGTTTTCCCTAGAGTTAAACAGTCCAATTACACATAATAGAGTGAAATATGTCATTAGGAAAACAGAATTTCTCAATTTTCAGAGATTTATTTAGAGTGAAATGAAGTGGTGAAAATCCCTTATGTTGATTAACCTTTTTACACCTACAAGATACTAAGAATTTTTAAGCATGTCAAAGTGTAGGTGATTTAATTCTGGAGTTGTGGATTTATTTTCCTTTCATCTCAGCAACATTTAAGAGTAAACCTGTTTTGAGGATATTCAGCTGGATGATTGTTTTGGGGAGGGCCAGGTGTACCATCTTGCATATTCACAACCATTTGCTGTAGCACATCGCAATGCTAATCCTTTTAGGAAAAGTCGAGATTGGCACAGATAGCTTAACCTGTTATGTTGTGTGCTACATGCAGCCTCCATCTCTGTCATGCCAAAGGCAGTGAAAATTCAGATTGCATTTGAAGGTCAAACAGATAATGAAGCTTGGGTGTAAATAATTGCTGGTACATGAAGAAAAATAGTATTTTTTCCTGGTTTGTTTGTTTTTAATTTTGGGTGGGTTTTTTGGTAGTGATTAATTTCAATTGTTCTTTTAGCTGAGAAATATGAAGTTGCACTTAATAGTGCTGTGGTCCCAGACTATTGCTTGCTTCTGAGTACTTATCCAAAAAAATGTGACTGTATTAAATAGTATAATTTATTGTAAAGTTTTCTTCATAGGAGTTACCCACTGCAATTTTAAAGTTTCCTTGAGAGCAGATGTACTTTGCTAATAAGTAAATGTTCTTTTTACTCCAAAAATAATTTGAAAAATATAGGCAGAAAACATTTGTGGTGCTTCAGTGCACAGGTGATAGAGTTTCTGCTGACCCATAGTAGCTCAGCCTATGTTTCAATCCCCAGTATTCCTCCAGCATTGGGAGTAATGTGATTGAGTCTTCTGGAATGAGTTCCTGAATGCTGATAACAGGAGGCTTTTCCATGAAGTACAGAAACTACTCATGTGGAATATGCACCTTCCACATCATGCATGGTTGAAATCAGATACAGTATTTTTGAGACTTGACAGCTCTGGTTCATGAACAGTGATATTTATACTGAATTTAGGACTGTCTGAGAGCTAATATTCAACTGATAGCAGCTAATGATGAAAATAAGTCATTCTGAGATTCTATTCTAATGATACAGTCGTTGTTATTGTCAAATACTGAGAAGTCATTTCTAACAACTGATTAAAATAGCATTTTTTAATTAAGACCTCCCATTGAATCAAACGTTTACTGGCTTTGATTATGTAAGCAATGTCAGAAGGTTGTCATTAATTTGATCTTTTCTCAAGGATAGTAATACTTCAAATATCATATTGGTGGACTTGCGTTGTGATTTAATTTGATATAGTTGTTGTATGTTGCTCTTTTTTTGTCTGGACATCCTTATTGAATGATTTCTAAGTAAAGAACTCATTAAGAATAGGCAATAATTGTATAAAACCAGAAGATTCATAGGCATGACAGTTGACAGAGTCTTATAAAAGCTGTATAGAACGTGGACAAATACCTTTGCTGTACCATGTGCTCAGTTAAATGAAATCTGTCTATTTGTCCTATATAACAGAGTACTGGATCAGTGTAAAAAATGTGATGTATTTACTGTGGTGATATTCAGGATCTGTTTTTGTTGAGACGCTACTTTTAGGCCTTGTTATTTTAATGCAATGTGACCACAGGAAAAAAAAAGAGAAGACAGCAATTATCAAGTTTACAAGTACCTTGGCAGTCACAAGGCATGATCCTGCCTTTCAATAATTATGATCCTAGTTTTAAGAATGGAGATGGCTGTGCCCTTAGGGATGTGTAAATGTGTGGAAGCTGTTCAGGTTCTGAAGCAGACATCACATCAGTCCTTATGTGTGTTTTGTACAAGCCGTGGGGTTGTGTTGTTTGAAAATAACTCTTATCTTATACATGTCAAATGTATTTCATTTTAAAAATTAGATTTAAAAGTAATGCCAAATATAATCAGTTTAATGAATGTTCTGGTAGCAAAAGAAAGCACTAAGAGCAGTAGAAAGAGCAATATTTAATCAGACTTTTCATCTAGTTCAGAATGTTCTGGCACACTGTTTTGTGTGTAAGCCTTTACTGAACTTTTTAAGTAATAATGGTGCTTTTTCAGCTTTCTGGCTAGTTCTGTATACAGTTAAAAAGTTAAAGTTAAAATGTGCTTTGGAAGATATAGCCTGCTTTTCCCTGGAGGAGGGAACGTCTTTACCTTGGTAGGGGAACTGATACAGTGTTTATCCACATTTATAGCAGGTAATTAAACAGTATTATTTTACCTAGAGTATTTTGTTTTAAGAATGCTCTGGTTAGCAATACTACTGACTGGTCTTACAAAAATGGATTATGAAATAGCAGTAGATTTTGAAACACTCCTGATTGTAGGGATTTTCTCATTGGATTTCTGAAGTGCATATACAACTTTATTGCTTGCAGTAAAAGATGTTATTTCTGTCTGGGAAGTATCTCAGTTCTGCTTCTCTTTAAAAGCTATGTAGAGACGTTTCGTTTGTGAATATCCATAAAATCAGTGTTTTGATTTGAGAATGGAGTTGGAGCATCACTGCTTTTGCCAAAAAGTGACTGGCCAGTCCGTGGAGGTATAGTCTCTCATACTTTTGTTTCTGGACAGTCTGTTGGTTTATTAGTAAATTCCCCAAGTTTCTGTCTTCCATTTTGTTTAGCCAGTTTCCTGACATTTGTTTTGTGCTCTAATAGTCACATCCAGATGATTGTCTAGCTTCCCTACTACTTTTCTTTCCTCTCCTCTTCAATTTGTCTTTCTTCTGCTATGTATTCTCTGATGCACAGAGGGCTAATTGATTACACAGCAACGAAGTCTCCATATTTTTCATTTCATGACCTGGACAAGGCCAAACCTGACCTTAAGTGCAAACCTTCATCTGCATAGCAAGCACTTGGTTAAGTCTTCAAACATTTCAGCTGCTAAAATTTAAGCAGTGTCTACTTAAAAACTACTAATTTTCAGAAGTTTCTTAGTTGGCCAGATTTGAATAGAATCTTACAGTAGTGCGAGGCCATCCCAGACAGATTTTAAGAGACTGATTTAAAAAAGCAGGCACACTAGAGTGTTTCATAAGAAAGTTTGCTGGGCTGGGTTTTTGTAAAATAGGCAAACTACAATATTGTATTTTGTTTTTCTCTTGGATATAAATGAACTATTTACTGTAAAATTTTCAACGGAGTTCAGCCTGCGTCAAGAACAACTGTAAAATCTAGATAAAGGTTGGTAAAGTTCTCAGTAAGTAGGAAGAAAGTAAGTGACATTTTGTCAGCCGTAAAGATAAATTGATTAAAATTAATTGATGTCCAGCCATCTCTCACTGCAGTATGAGTGTTGTAGTTTTGGGTGCCCAACCCCTATGCCACTAGATAACAAAGGAGCAACCAACTGCTTTGAATTCCAACTTGATTTCTTGAGGAGAGAGGGAGAGGTTTCTCAGAGGGCAGGCGGACATCACTTTTTCCTTAGCCAGCTGTGGTGAGTGACAAAACCCACTGTTTGTGGGACTCATGAAGGTCTTTGGAGGGAGCTGAGTTGCCCTGGTTTAGTCCACCCATGACCCCAGCTCAACTCTGGTGCTCTGTGCTGCTTGTTGGAGGGGAGAGAGAGAGAGGAAAGCTGTGGGCATGGTCCTGGATCCTTGCTGCAGGTCTCTTCCTGAGCCAGTTTCTGTCTACAGAGGAGTGAGCACCACCACCGGCAGCCTCAGTCCCTAATTTCTCATCCCTGACCGGAGGACAAAAGAGAAGACTCTGCATTGCCTGCCAGAGGGTTACACCCTATCCTCTTCTGTGGCCTCCATCTCTCCACGTGAGTCATTGAGAGGATTCACGGACCGCCTTTTGTCTTTGTCTCACTAGAGAAACTGAGAGTCACTTCACTACCTGCCGAGGCATGGCGGCGCCCCCTGCTGTCCATAAACATAATTGCGTCAACAGGAAACAGACAAAAAATTCAGTTTCATTTAAAAGGTTTTGTTCTTTTTTTTTTTTTTCTGATTAAAACTCCTAAATTTCAAAGCTGTGGTGATTTTGGGGGGAAGCCCTTTTTCTGGTTCATATAAATATCTTAGTTGTCTTCTAAACTAAGACAATGAGTGATCCTTAATTACCAAATTTAAAGACCAAAAGCAAGAAATTCTTTTAACCGTAAAAGTTCTGTGAGAGGTGCTGTCCATCTGATGTTTTTGTTCTCACTGTTTGTTTTTTGATTAGAAAGTTATGTCAGTGTCTGAGTAACACAATTTAATTACTTTTGTTTCTTGTTTTCCAGGTTTTTGATTTAATTAATATGCTCTAAAAACTTGTTCTGTGTTTTCTTGGGGTTTTTTCCATGTATGTATGTGTTTTGATATTCTGTTGATCAGGAATTGCTGGAACACCCAAAGGTCTGAGAATAGTAATCAAGCATTAAAATGTGACATTAGAAGATGATTGGTGAAGTAGCGAAATTTTTGAGTATGATTGCAGAGCCACTTCTCCTTCAACTGTGCAGTACCTCATATGCTGTGACTTACCGTTTGGGACTTAAAATTATGCAATGCTGCTGGAACTTGATTGTAGTCCACTTCTTGGCTGGCATCATTTAAGACAACGTGTTCAGGTTCAGTTCTGACTCACAACTCCTTGGTGCTTCTAGACTCTTACCCTGAAGTAGTTCAGTGTTGACCTGTCTAACCGCACTTCCCAAAAGAGGGTGTCTCTTGTTTGAGGGGCAATTAAAGCCATTACATTAAGTGATTATAGTGTGCTAACAGCAGGGCAGTATGTGCCTCTGGACCTCTCAAGTATAATAGGATTTACAAACTCCACCAGCATGCAATATGCTGAATGGGTACTTAGCCAGAAGGATGGTGAGAACATTGTAATAAAAGTTAGTAGGAAAGCAGACAGCCTTGTTTAATACCTCATCGCTGTTGTGGGATACAAAGATAAAGAATCAGATTGTGAATAAAGTTGCTTCTCCAGAGGTAGTAAAAATCACGTTGCTCAAATGAAGGGCAAGTTTAAAATATTCAAAACCAATAATTGTATTTTTCACTCATTAGAGAGCACATGAATGGGCATGGCTGCTATCCTATCTACATGAGGAAAAGATAGGAATGCAGTTTCTCATATGATAGCAACATAAAACCAGAAGAAAGAGGAAATGATGATGAAAAGTGATAGAATAGCAGAGCCAAGGGAAAAGTCACTGAAGAAGGCCAAGAAACCCTTATGGTTCAAAGAGAATGAACCTGTCTGAATGCAGAGGAAAAAATGGTGCTTTTCCTGTCAAGGCAGGCAGAAATAGAGTTAAGAAGTGTGGTCCTTGATGGACCAAAATAATCAACACTGAGAGCCGTAGTGTCTTCTCGGGTGACTTCGGGTGTTGCCAATTGCTGGCATTGCTTGTTGGAAGAAGCAGGAAGAAAGACAGAGCTCTGGAGAGAGAAAAAAAAGAGTTAAGAAGGCTGCATCCATTTGGGTGGGTGACATGAACAGACCCCTGCAGACCCAGCAAGGGATTACATATAGAAGGCTTTGCTGTGCTTGGTACTGTCTTGTATAGATGGCATCCAAATTGTAGATGTTGAAGCACCTTTTTGGCCTAGAAGAAGTCATAGTCTGTAAAAATAAAGTCTACTGTTGTTAGGATGCATGAAGGATAACCTGCACTTCTCACTGTCAAAGTTTCTAAATCAAAATACTTTGACTTTTGCCAGAACTGTTTAGATTTTTGAATTTTTGACTGCAGAAAAATCTTTTAAAATGTTGAGATGAAAGAGAAATGTCCTTTGGCTTGTGTCTGTCTTTTTTACTAGCTCTGAAAAATGACAGTGCTTAGACCATTTTGATATAATGATTGTGAATCTGAAACTGAATCAGATTCTTATTTCAAAGTATATTTTTACAATTATTTTCCCGCACAGTGTTAACATTTGTGGAGAGATTACAGCCAAGGTGGGAAAATTCACTGTGCTTCCTGCAGTGGGTGTGCATTGCCCCAGTTTTGAGAAAACTCTCAAAGGGAAGAAAAAAGGAATTGAACACATTTCATGTGTAGTGGTCACTGAGATGCTGTAACAGGTGCAGGGAAATTAATCCTCCTACACCAGCTATTCCAAAAATCTGTGACAAGCCTAAAAAAGACACTCTTTTCTCCTGACACACTGTCCAATGTCTCAATGTTGATATTATTTTCAGTATACCAGTTTAGTTAAACAAAAACTGTAGGTGTCGATAGGAAATCATGCTTTTTGTTGTTTTGTTGTTGTTGTTTTTACATTTTTCTCTCAAGAATCTGTAGTTCATTGTCTATTGTGTTATGCAGTTTGCTGTGTCTCATGAAAAAGAACACTGAGTACTAATGATATCTGAAAAGGTCTGGTTTTTGTTTTTATTTCTTCTACTCATACTAAAGCAGAAGCTGAAGTTTCTAGAATATATTATGAAATCTATGTTTTGTTATGCAGAATCTGAAAAAATAAAATTTTCCAGTGGACTCTAGTGGAAGGTCATGTGTCATGGGATATTAATGTTATAAAGAGACAAGATTGTTGAAAAATAATATACTTTTTGAGTTTCATTGGATAAAACTGTGAAACAACTTTGTATCTCCAAAGAACAACATCATCTTTTTGTCTAAGTAGCCCAGAACATTCAAGGTATACTGAAATGTGTCAGCAGTAAAAGTGGAGCAATCTGTTTGCTGTTGGCTATCTGCCATGTTGGTGAAACAGGGTAGCACTGAAATGATTTGAAGATTTACAGTGACCAGTTTTGTGGAAGAGTGAAAGGGAAACAGCAATACTATTCAAGAGTTTCCAAAGACCAGGACTAAAGTTCTGTTTTTCTTGGTACACTTTTATATGCACGGTTTCTGGATAGAGGTTTCCTTTAGTTTTTACCCATGCATTTTTTCATACTTTGATTTTATCCCTTATGAGTGATCTCTTAAATATTTTTTCCCGTTGCCTGGTGCTTAGCTAAAGGAGATTTACTTTTTCTTCAGAGTCATAATATCTTATTCTTGATAAATCTGCTTCTACAGTGAAATTAATATTGAGGAAACTGAAGATCAGCTGTGTTATAGGTTTAGCCAGGTAAGCCTAAATTTAGTCTTTAAAACTCAGATTTAGGCCTGAAATTGTCAGCTGCCTTCAGCTGGGCTGAGCTGGCTGGCAGCTGACCTCTTCTAGCCAATAGTATTGTATTCCACACCATCTTACATCATCTCAATAGCAGTAAAGTCCAGTGTGTAGGTGTGGCTTGGGCAGTTCCACTTTGGCCGAGGTACAGAGCAGACACCGTGCTGTCCCAGGAGGGATGGAGAGGCCCAAGCCCACAGCACCGGCTCACCATCATGTTATCTTAGGGAAGTAAAATGCTTGTTCTTAGTTCTTCTCTTTGCTTAAGTTTGTCTTTAAAGAATTGACTTTTTTTTAGAATAATTTGTCATCAAAATAGTAAAATCTGTGCTTATTGGAGAGTAAGAAGTTATATATAACTTGTGTAAGTGTGTGTTATATTGTAGTTTTCTTTTAATTTTCTCTTTTCTGTATAAATACATGTAGTAAGTTTCAGCATAAACCTAGTTTAAGTTTTTTTCCCTCTCCCTCTTCTTTCTCCCTTTAGCTAGTTGAAGGGAGGAAGAACCCTTTTTCTCTGTTCTTGGGCAGTTGGCATTTTGCCAGCTCAACCCAAGACAAGCTGTAAAAAATAAACTGGGCAAAGGAAGAGTCTAGTCCTGCTTTCTTTCATATCCATTTGCAGACTATTCAGTTTATGCAATAGGAAGGTGTGTGTTTATAGTGCTTACTTTTGCATTGCTGTTTGATCTGCATCATTTTAAGTTACCCCTTGAAAATTCCTAGTAGTACTTTGTTAATGTTAGGTATTAGTGATAACTAATGTAACAGTTCTGAGTAACATTTACAACACTCAGAGACATGATTGATGACTATAACTAGATCTTTCCCTTTTTTTAACTTTATCTCTTGAGTACTGAATGGTTACAGAGTATGAGGGTACACGGGTGGAACTTGCATACATTCTTGCACATGTGTGGTGCACCAAATATATATAATACAAGCCTTATTTTTATTTCCATTACTTCAGGGTTTTATTTGAACTCTGACTTGCCTCCTGGATCACCCATCACAGATGAAAAAACATCATCTAACAACTTCATTTGTATATAAAACCTAGCATTAATTTATACATGGTGATTACTAATCCAAAGTACTAAAAGTTTTCAGCAAGTTTTTTTTTACCTTCAAAGTCCATAGCCCTGACTTATGGGGGTATGCAAACCTCTCCTTTTCTTAGATTTCTTGAAAGACTAGGAAAATATTCCTTCCTGAAAAAAAGTCTAACCTTGCAGCCCAGCAGAAATCTCCACCTTTCAAACCCTATGAAGATTCTGCTTTTCTAGCATTTCACTTGTGCCATGCACACAGACCTGAAAAGGTGTGTTTGCTCCTACACAGGCAGAAATCTTACAGAGGCAGAAATTTGCAGCAACTGAACAGCTCTGGTTTGATTTGGTTTGGTTTTTTTGTTTGGTTTTTTTTTGGTTTTTTGCTTGTTTGTTTTTCACATTTGTTCAGTCAGAATTTGCTGTTTGTGTTAGTGTTAATGTAGAAACAAAAGAGATTTTTCTTTCACCTATTTAATTTGTAAGCTATTTGTTCTGAATTTTGGATTAAAAGGGTAAGATATCCAGTTTTAGTTTCTTTGAGAAATGCTCCCTCAAAATGTTCATGCTCCAGCATGTAGTATCTCTTGCATTTTGTTTATGAACATTTTTGCTTAATTGAGCTTCCAAACTGGATAAAATCCTTTGGGTATACTAGTGCCCTTTTCTAATGCAAAGGAGAGGTTAAAGGGTAAAAATTACTAGTGAGGGACAGTATTGAACCAAATCTATAAGCATAGTTACAGAAATAAATTATTGTTCACAAGTACTTATTATTTTCAAGGAGATGTTGATCTCAAGACTCAGTTATTTCAGGTGAATGTGCAAATTTTGTTAATTTTTATCTTGTTTATGCATGAGGACCTGGTGATGAATATTTCCAAGTGGTGCTGACCTGCATGGCCCTAGCTTCCTTTAAAGGAAAGGCTGGAGTTGTTACTGAAATTCCAACTCCTGACAAACCCTGTCACCAGACAGTGTTCAGTTTCTTTTGTTTGTTAGTATCTGCTCACTATTTTTAGTTTGTGATTACCTCTCTCTGTAGGTTATTAAACTTTTGATGTCAGTTACTACTCAGGTTTTTCATGCGGAGTTATTCTTGAACTATATTTAGTTAGCCTGTGTTAACCATGGGGTTTATGCTAACATGTACTATAAGTGACGCTTCAACCTTTTGTATAAAAAGAGTATTTTAGTAAATATTACAATTCCTTTCTTGAAGGTAAAATGTAGAGTCAAAGTACGTTAAGCAATTTGTTTGACACTGGAGAAATATCAAAGCCAAAAGTAGATTTCAAATAATTTTTCTCTGTTTTGCTTATTTAAACCAAGTTCCTTGTCTAAATGCCAGTATCTTGCATATTTTATTTGTTTGCAAAACTTCACTGTTTTTAACTTGCCTGCTGTACAACAGTGAAGACTGTCAACCTATGTGATAAGGCTGCTCTAGCTGTGGTTTTGTCAGAATCTTATTCCCTGAATATTAGAGTTTATCTTCTAGATTAACCTCTGTCTCATGGATTTACAGGTTAATAGATGTTCTAATAATATTAATTATTTTTATAACCAAATTATGAATCTCTTAATTTATAATGTTCTGCCATTGTTCCTGTGACTTGTAATTGCCTTTTAGAATTTTTCAAACCTAGGCTGTTCACATCGAAAGGGCATTGCTTACAAGGTCAGACGTGAATGTTCAGTTTGGCTTAGAAATAAGCTATTCTAAACTTCAGTGTTGAACTGAAAAATTATGCCTTTGTGTGGGATTAACGTTCCCTTGCGGAGCTGTTGCAGTCCCCATAGCCCAGGACTGTGCAGTGCTGTGGTGCTCTCCTCCTTCTTCCCCTGAGGAGCGTAGGTTGCGTTGATCATTTTGTGTCTGGAGGCCTTTCCCACTCCCCTCAGTTTTGTTGTAGCACTGAATGGAACTATGTTAATGCTAGTGCTTTCTGTCTCTCTCATTTTATTTCTGACTAATGGATAGAAATGCCCAGCATAGAGAACCAGCCCCAAACTGTGACCCCTGTAACATTCTCCTTCAGCTGATTGACATTCAGGCAGCTGCTGGGAGAAAACCCCACCATTCAGAGGTTGGTGTACTTGCTGAGCGAGTTCCCAGTGTCAGTCCTGTTAGCCCAATGGCCATGTGTTGGGAATGGTAGCCTTTGAACACTAGATTAAACGTTCTGCCACTGATACAGTGCTTCCCCTTTCCCTCTACAACTATGTCACCTTAAAAGCTTGTAGGGCTGTTGCAGTCCAATTACAAAGGCAGCTTTTGTCCTGCTAGGACTCCCAAAATGCTTCATACAACTGCTCTTTTTGCTTGCTTTTTGTTGGTGGTGGTTTTGTTTGGTTTTTGTATAAACACAGCTAAGCCCAAATGTGGTAATTTTAGTTTTCTTTACAAATGTTAGTGTTTGATACTTCACTCAGAAAATTAAATAGCAGCCTCAAAGGTCAATTAAAATAGATATGGATGGTTTCTCTAAGTACAAATGTGCCTGAAAAAAATAGCCAGAAAAGTACTAGCAATAAAAAGGATGAGGAAGAGTGCTCAAGTTCCTACTGTACCAAAATAACTTTCTTGCTGGTGATGGTTAAAATCCTACTAATATTATTATTTATTGATCTAATTCATATTAAGCACTTTAGAACTTTGTTTTGACCATTTGCCTTTCTTTGCGTCTAAAAGTTTTTCACTGTTACGATGTAGACTTTATAGAAAGAGCTAAAGGTTGTGTATGGACCCTCTCTTTTCTGCAGCTTTAGCCTTGGAACCCGTAGCTAGAACGGAGCATTCAGTCCTAAGAAAAAAATTTCAAAGGGAACTTTGAAAATTCTTCTCAAAGGTGGTAGTGTGTCAGGAACAATACCTCTTAGTTTGCTCTTATGCTCTAGTCATGGAGGTCTCAGTGTGGCAGACTTGACTGTGGGGATGAGCAGTGATATGTCTTGATAAATGTAGGTGATTACATATCTGGCCTGAGGATTTTCTGGTTTTTGCATACTGGTGATAATATTTCCAGCTATTGGAAGTTGTCCATCCAATGCCCACTTGCATTGTATGTCAGCAATTCATTTTACAAATTTATAATAGTGTGCTTTTCTGTTTTCACAGTGAAGCGTTAAGTGTTCTTTCTTTTAAAATCCCTTCATTGTAGGTGAGATGGAAAGTTATATATAATTATTTCCCAAATATTAGCACACCTCCCCTGTGCAACTACTTGTATGCATACATATATTTAAACTAAATAAATGAATTTATGATACTCATTCCGTAACAAGTGAAAGAATGAACTTTTAGCTCAACAGTGTTTGAAGAGTAATGATTTGAGTAGATTTTTTTTAGTAGAATATGTGGCTATCATGAAATCAATTTTAACTGGCACTACAAATATTTCTGGCATCTCTTCAGTAAATGGTGGCAAGACTACCTTTGTTTTTCACTTGAGTTTAATGTATTTAATTTTAAAATGGTTTATTATAATTGTATGGAAGATAAATTTTATTTCGGTGTGTTAGCTAGGATTTTCTTGGCCAAAGAATGGCAGGGTGGCCTTCATAGAGTAGCTGTTAATGCTTCTGAAATCTCCAGAAAGTTTGTTATTAGAAGAAAAAAGAAAGGACATTTATCCATTCTTTTACATGACTTCTGATTTTGTGTGTGGTATTCTTAGGTATATGAGGAATAATCTTTGACATTGTTATTCTGATTGACAGTTTGTATTTTGAGAGTCAAGTACCAGGAAAATACTAGAAAATGTGGGGAGTCCTTATTATGTTCCAGAAAATGCAGGTTCCATTTAAGGGAATAGAACTTGTGGTTTTTGGAGAGCTTTCAAGAATGCATCATCTGTTTGAAGACAAGTTAGATCAAAAATTCTAAATTTAAAATAAGTAATTAAA
>VWZD01001210.1:18773-29697 GCA_013396695.1 Sakesphorus luctuosus
ATTGAGAGGCTATGTCTTCACTGCCTCAGCAACTGTTGAATCAGGTACGATCAAGTTATATCTGGTGGCTACTAATCACGAAAATGTAGAGAGACAGCTTTTTAACTGCCTTGTATTGCTCATTGTCACTGTTCAAAGTGATTCTTCCGGCAACACTGGACCATTGTTTATGAAATTCCATTCTTTAATAGCTGACTGGCAGTCACTTTGTCTTTTTTTAAATATGGTTGAATTTAGTAACTGAAATTAGTTCTAGACAGATGTATGGGTTCTGGAATGGCATGGAGCTGCTTTGGTTGATATTGCTTTCAGCAGAACCAAAACAGCTCAAAAGTTCAGTAAAATTTGTCAGGAATGCTGAAAGTAAAACGAATAGAAGACTATTGATACAATGCTGCCATCTGCGTCTGGTTACAGTTCAGACAAGAATCTTAACCTTTTACATCCATAATTTTCCTTTTTTAACATTTATGTAGCATTTGAGTATTTTGCTTTTTAAATTATTAAGTCTAAGTTGTCTTATATCTTCAGCAAAATTCAGGTAAAATTTATTTTCACATGTTCAATTTGTTATGGCTCTAACCTAAAAAAATAATTTAAAATGTAGGTACTTGTTGTCTTTTTTTTTTCTTTTTCTGTATGTTTTATGTTTCCTTCCCATAAAGTTCTTCATGTTCTTTTTGAGCTGACATTATTTCTAGCAATTATGAAAGAATGGGTTTTTAAAAAACAGTTAGAAAGAATATATGTTTGTAGCCCCTATAAACACTGAATAATATTTTTGAGCAAATAACTTTTAATAATTTGGACTGTAACTGTTATTCTTACAAATCTATAACCAGACTAATGGGGTTATTGAAATCAAATGTATAGTATCCCGTTGGTTTTTTTAGTACAGGACTTTGTTACTCAGTTTTTGTGTTTTGTATAGATGACAAGCTAGATCAGCAGTTGACATCCTTTGCATTTCACTCACTTGGTGCTCTATGCTTTTATGGCTTAAAAATTACTGCAAAAATTGTTGCTCTTTTCTGTTCCTGGACATCAGTCACGGATTTTACAGACAATTCACTGTGCACAAATAGTTCACCTTTTAGATACAAAAATCCTGAAGGGTAGAATATGCCCAAAGCCAGAGTTTAGTTGAGCTGATCGGCAGAAATCTCCAAACCTGAAACCAAATGTTGCTTAAGAAATGCTGTAATAAGCAACTGTTTTTGGAGAAAAATACTGCTCACTGAAGGGAGGTTGTAGCCAGGTGAGAGTCAGTCTCTTCTCCCAGGCAACAAGTGATAGGACAAAAGGAAACAGTCTCAAGTTGTGTCAGGGAAGGTTTAGTTCAGATATTAGGAAAAAATTCTTGACCAAAAATGTTGTCAAGCCCTGACACAAGCTGCCCAGGGCAGTGGTGAAGTCATCATCCCTGGAGGGACTTAAAAGATGTATAGATGTGGCCCTTTGGGACATAGTTTAGTGGTGGGCATGGCAGTGCCATGTTAATAGTTTGACTTGATAATCCTAGGGGTCTTTTCCAACGTAAATGATTCTATTATTGTATAAATATAACTAAACCCCAAGTTTTTGCTCTATTTTAAGAAAACCCTGTTAATGAGAAGATGTACCAATAGCCAGTAGCAATGATTATGCCTTTTCTCACCTAATTTGATAGGCAATAAATGAATGAGATCAGCTAGGTGACATTAAGAAATTCTTTTGTGAGTGATTAGGAAAAAATAGAAGAAATGAGGAACGTGTTGTTATCAGTGCATATTTTAGTACTAAATCTTGGATCTGGGCAGTATCTCTATTTGGTGGGAATGTACTCTGCAATGGGAACAGTCCAGAGATGAGATTTTAGGCATGGGTCCGAAGCATAACTGCTGTAAATGGCTAGATGCAAATGGTATGAGAAGTTTAGTGCGGGAGAAAAAAAAATCTAGATCTGCCAAGGAATTTGAAGATTAGAATAAAGTGGCTTGTAGATGGACAGGTGCAGATGGATGCTCCTCTGTCCATGGTCAAAGCCAGTGACTGTCTTCTATGCTTGGACTAGCAGAGCTGTATGGAGCATCTGACCAGGTCTGCCCAGATCTGTCTTTTGAGATGTCCTTTCCCAAGTCCCTCAGCCTGCAGTTGCATTCTGCCAGATGTTAGGTTCAAGAGGCTGGGAAATCCAAACTGATGCTACTGTGGGAGCAGTTGCATGTTGTATACTCTAAGTTGACTCTGAATCTGCATATCAAGTCGTATTTCAAAGTTAATTGAGCAGTTCCACCAGAAGACATGGGGAAAGAAGTTTAAAAAAAAAGAGATGACTTGTTAACCTTTAAATCAACACTCATACAGTGTTTTCAGATGACTTTGGATGTCTGTCTCACAACAGATTGTTCAGTGGAAGTGTGAGAGCAGTTACTGATGCTTCTGGGAAAGAATCACTTTTTTTTGCAACGTGAAGAACGGTTGTTAAAAGCAGCCCAGGTAACTTTGTGAGATTGCAGTGTGGCAGTTTGATTATTTGGAAATATCAAAGGATGTTCCTCCTAATGAAATTATAAGGTTTAATGGGTAATTCATAATACTAATAATTAGAAATCATGTTCTTCTTGAGGGCTCTAAGTTTGTTATGTAAAATCTAATGAACTTCAAGACTATTGGCTGATAACACAATAATGCCATCAATTACTAAAGGATAGCTTAAGACAAGCATCGAATAACAAATATGAAGGAGAAGTGTGTTTTTCATTTGCACAAACAGGAATGAAATAGTTTCCTAATTATGGAACTTTTTATTAGCAATTGAATAATGTTGCAAAAAATAAGAATTGTGATAATTATTTAAGAAATTTGAGCCATATAAGGTAAGAAACTTTCAAAAGGCTACACCCTTTCCAAAAAAGGTTCATAATTTTATCAGTAGTCATGTATTCTTCAAACCTCTGTAAAGCTTACTTTGACTGAATGTTTTTTTTTGAATGCTCTTTTCCCAGTTTTTCGTTGTCTTTTGACTTTAGTATTTTTCCCTCACTTTGTTGGTATTTTATTGTCTCTCAGCTTGATGTTTTTTCTCTTAGCTGGTCTGGAAGGGAGCTCTGTGGCTTGATCTCAGGAGGTGAATTGTGTGTGCAATCCTGGTGCTGAACGGGGACCTAGGGGAGAAATTTTCAAAGAATGCAGTTACAAAGGATGATTCTCTCATAATATCATCAGAAAGAGCAGTGTTGTAAAGGAAGGAAAGATGTTTTTATTCTTTCAGGTGTCAGCATATAATGTCAGTTCATATATTTTTCTTCTCTCTCTCTTTTTTTTTTTTAAAGCCTAAATATGTAAGTACATTGTTATTACATCTCCCAGTCCTGGTATATGGGTTTAGAGATGATTTCTGTAAAGCTCCTTTCCTTACACTCTTACAGTAATTGTTTGTGATGGTTTATTTGTTGGTTCTGATGAGGCATTCTTTTGATCTATATTAATTACTTTCCTTTATGTCTTTGCAATAAATGTAGTTATGAGTCTGGGAATTTCTTACAAAATTTAGCTTTAAAAGCATGCAGGCTAAGGCACTGAAGCTTAAACTATGGTCTGCTGATTCATTTCTTTCAGCATTTTCATATTCACTGTCACTATTGGAGAAGTAACAGGTTTTCACTTCAGCAGTGAAGATCCACAACCAGGGGACACCTCTGTGTCTAGAAAGGGCAGCTGGGACTTTTCTGTGGAAATATGTTCAAAAATAGTGCATGGCATTTGACATGCAAATTAGAGCTGTAATATAATACTCTTCTCCCAGGTGTCAATTCTCTTTACCTTGATGCTCTCTCTTTAAAAACCACCTCTTCTTTTTTTTTCCCCTCTCTTCCCACCCTGAATGTTTCTGTCCTTTTAGACAAATTCAGACTGATTGTGAGCAAAAATAGCAGCCCAGATTAAAACTCAAATGTAACCCTCGGATGGAAATCTTGCAAACACAGAAACTTATCTCCAAACAAGTGGTCTGTGCAGCAGAGGTTAAACAAACGATGAATGGCCTCAAAATTGGTTTGTGGCTCTAAAAGCCTGAACCCCAAACAACCCCTTGATATTTTATCAGGCCATTGCTATCAGTTAAGTTCCATAGTTCAATTTTATAGTGTATTTTAAAGTTACACAGCTAGGCCTCAGAAAGTTCTGCATGAAATCTTATTCTGGTCTGATAACAAGCACTTTAACTTCAAGAAATTATTGTCTTTTGATTTATAAGTAGCAGGGTAGTAATTTCATTTAAAATCTCAGTTTTTTCAGGTTGCAATTTCTCTGCTACTATTTGTGTTATGTATGAAAGTTCAGTTACGTTTTTGACAAGGTGTATTCAGTTGCTTCAGTTTTCTTTTGTGAGAAGTATAGTAATATTTGTCCCACTTTTGGGTACTTCTAAGTATTCATTTAATAATGAAAAATAATTACAAAACAATTGGTGTGGAAAATTTAAATTTTGTTGCTTACATGGAGTAAAAACTGTTCTTTAAATATATGTATTTTATATGAAGTGGTTTTTGATAATATTTTACATCCTCTAGTTTTAGGAGCTGTATCACCATTGCTTTTGTTTGTAGTATTCCTGATGTTACCCATGTGGATACCTTGCTTGATATTTAACACACACAATAAAGGACTGATCCCAGAAATCTGAACTACCTTTGGATGCTATGCCATGAGGTATCTACACTATGCTTGGAAAATTTACCTGAGACTGTGCACTGAATTAGCAGCTTGTGATGGCAGAGGGGAAGTGACTCCAGCTTTCTTCTCCCCTCGCTCTGGCAGTACTTTTCTCTCTGTCAGGCACTTGCACTATATCAGATGATTTTGTACATGTACGATGGGTGTTAAAGCAAGCACAAAGAAGGGGACAGGAGTGCATAGCCAGGAATAAGAATAGAAGTCGCATCAGTTTTGGCCTCTGCACAGCTGCTATGGTGGGGACTGAGGCTCTTTCAGAAGCCCTTCAGAGCACATACCCAATATCAGGTGCTCAAAATCACCTTCCAAATATTCATTCTCCCATCAGTGAAGGGAACAGTGGACTGGGCTTCCCCAGGTACCTCTCTTAGTAACAGTTATGGAGACACAGGACTGAATGATTGTGCAGACTGAATTGTCTTAAATATGCCTGTGTGTGGTCATTCCAGATCTCAAAAAAAGCAATTAAAAGTCCATTACAGTTCTTTGCAGACTACAGGTGTTGTTAAGGTAACAGTTTTCCGTCTCCATGAGGACACATCTCGCCATGCAAAAACTTTCATGTGCAAAATATATTTGGTATCAATCTTAGGCATCTGAATTTTTTCTCTGTCTTTTTCTTCAATATGCACTATATAGATATACTGTAACAACAACTGAAAAACTGTAGAAACAGAAAAACAAGCCAAAAACCCAATAAAAATGCAAAAATAACTATTATTAAACCCCACCAAAAATACATGAAGTGTACCTCTGTCCAGGAAATAGGTGTCCAGTTCTGAAAAGGATTTACATGCTAATATGCCAAGACTTTTTTAGATACATCAGAAACTTCATACATACGTGTTTCTCATTGGGAAATTACCTGCAATATTATTGTAGGGCTAAATACTGGAAAGGATTAGAAGAATATGTGTTGGCTGCGTACATAGATCTGAGTACTATGTTCAGTATTTGATTGTGAAATATTACTTGAAGAGGTTTTCTTACTTAGGTGGACATGTGACAGGTTTGTTGTAATCAGGAGTATATAAAAAAGATAAAAATAACCTGGCTGTCAGAGTGCAGTGAGGGAAGCATTCAAAATAAGCAAAATGAGGACAGTATTGTTGGATAACATTGAAGGGAATACTCAGAAGACAGGAAGCTGTTATTCAAGTCAGGTATTAAAAGCAGGAGTGAGTTGTCTCAGGTTGATTTCTATGGCAATAGAGAGGTAGAAGAATGGTATTTTGGATTGATGGGATGGCCTAAAATAGGAGCTTGTAGGTAGTCAAAGTCGTTCAGAGGATAGATAAAAGGACTGAACACACTGTCATGATCATCTGAGGCTGATAACACAGATTTGGTGACTAAAATTTTGTTTTCATTTGTTCTTGAACAGTGCATTAATTAAAAAACTCATGATTATGTTTAAACCAGACTATGCATGAAGCAAAAACTAAGGCACACATTTGTTTTGTATGCTCAGCTTATACCAATGGAGGTAGCATCTGGACAATTACTGGAGTATGAAGTAAGACATAGGGTAAGATTTTTCACTGTGTTACTTTAGAAGTTTGGATTTAAACTTGTCTCTGGAAATTCCCTCAGGCTATTCCATTTAGGTACTGTAGTGTGAACCTTTGGTAGATGCACAAAGCTTTGAACAGAGTTGTCATGAACTCTTCCATTATATGATGCTATGGTCAAGGAAAACAGAGGTGAGTGTCGTTAGTGTTGAGTGTAGTAATAACATGAGAATGAATGAGGCTGGGTGACAGTGAGTGAGGATGATAAAGGTAAGCCAAATCAAACAGTGAGACACTGCAGAAGAGAAGATTATAACCCCCAAAATGGAAGGTGGCTGCTAGGGAAATGAAAAAGAGCCATAACAGTAGTGTCTCATTTCATGACTGTCATGCACAGCTGAAGTACAGACAAGGGCTGAGATTTGGCATGGCAGTATGTTGTTTGAGTAATTTGAGTGAGAAAATTAAATGAGAAATTCAGTGGCCTCCTCTGAACTTGCTCCAACACTTTGATGTCCTTCCTGTGCTTGGGGCCCCAGAGTTGAATGCAGCTCTTCAGGTGGGGTCTCACCAGCACAGAATAGAGGACCAGAATCACTTCCTTTCACCTCTTGGCCATGCAGCTTTTGATGCAGCCCAGGACATGGTTGTCTTTCTGGGCTGCAAGTGCACACTGATGGCTCATGTCCTGTCTCTCATCCACCAGCACCCACAAGTCTTTCTTGGCAGGGCTGCTCTCGATCTGTTCATCCCCCAGCCTGTGTTAATATTGGGGGTTGCCACAACCCAGGTGCAGCACCTTGCATTTGGCCATATTACACCTCATGAGATTCCCATGGGCCCACTTCTTAGGTTCTTCCAGGTCTCTCTGGCTAGCATCTCATCCTTCTGGTGTGTCAGCTGTACCACTCAGCTTGGTGTCATCTGCAAATTTGCTGAGGGTGCACTCAATCCCTTCATCTATGTCATTAATGAAGATATTAAATAACAGTGGTCCAAATACGGACCCCTGAGGGACACAACTTGTCACTGGTGTTCATTCAGACTCTGAGCCAGTGACCTTTATCGTGTATCACTGTTGATAGTGTTGCTGCTTAGCATGAAGAAGAAGGATAAATTAAAATTCTCCTCACTGTGTGTCTTGGAGCCTGCTTCACTTGACTCATCAAATGAAAAATTCATCAATTAATCCTCTGACAATAACAATATATACACAAAAATCAATCCAGGATTGATTTTTTTTGAGCCTAAACATGAAAAGTAACCCCCAGCTTGTACATTATGTGAAATTTCTTTTTGTTTCAACCTTATTATTGAGTATAAAAGCTGATGTGTTCATAGAATTATTTGTTCTAAGTCAACTAGAAAGACGAGATTGTTTGAAGAAGGTTTGTGTGCACCATGAAAATATCCTTAACCACTTCTAGATCCAGCTAATACAGTTGTCAGATGCATGTAAGAGCACAGCAGATAGGAGTTCCCGCAGAAGGCAACTGGTGGAGAGAGACACTGATCACTGGGATCTGACATGAGACCACCCAGGGTAGTCAGAGTCAGATGCATACCAGGCAGGATCAATGGCAGGCAAGAGCAGTGAAGTGGGAGTATGGAAACCGTCTTGATGGGGGAATGACAGAGCTACAGCTAAGTTGGTAGATCGTGAGTCTGAGACGCATTGCTTCTCAGTGATCATAAATTCTCAGCAGCAGAAAATAAGATAATAATTTGTCAGATCTCCTGCTTATAATTCATACTGCTGTTTCAGTGAAAAGGAAAATTGCAGCAGATACTGTGTGCATTAGAGTACCTGGTGCATTGCTATCTCTTTCTTTGTTTATATAATATACTTCATTGTGTGTAATAGATATTGAAATGATGAGAGGTCTTCCCTAGAAGGACAATATACTAATCAGATGAGAAGTGAAAAGCATCCGTGTGTATATGTTCTGATGTTGCTTAATTTGAGATCAGATTGATGCTGGGAAGTATTTTATGTACCAGATTATATAGCAAGATCCATAAGGTATACAGGAGATATTCCAGATAAGAAAGTCTCTCAGATCGCTCAAGATAAACAGAGGTTGGTTTTTATTTGAGGTATAAAGGAAAAGTAGCCTAGTTCCTGCAGCACATGTATAAGCTTATGGATTTTTCTCCTCAGATCATCAGATTCATACTTTAAGTAACCTTACCTCCAGTGTAAGAGACAGTGATAGAAACTTATTCAATAAATTCTTGCCTCTGAACACTGTATGAAGGAGATAAATCTTTCGAGTGAAAGAACTGATTTTTTGTTCTTTGTATCACCTCTGGCAGTGAGTCCCTGTTTCCATCCCATATATAAGAATAATATTCAGACTCCAAAGAACCTAAATGATGGTAAAGAGTTGAAAATGAACACACCACAGTACACAAAAAATAATTAAANTGTGAATGTGAGTATTCACTGTGCAGATTAACATTAACATATTTATCAAGTTTAGATGTGTGAAAGGTGGAAACACACTTTAGGAATATTTGATCGATGTGTATTTTCTCAGTTGTAAAACTACAGAGAATTTTGGTAAGAACACAAGCAGTGAGAGACTGTGTTATTATTTTCATTTTATTGGTTGAATGCTATGACCATTGTCTTCAAAAATTTTATGTGATAGGAACAACGGAGTGGTCATGACTGTTTCTCAGTATATTAAATATTCAGATGTACATGATGAATGTGACTCCATAGAGAATATCAGGACCTGTATTTGTTACCATAAAATATTTCTTCTTAAAATATTACTGCAAAGTGTGACTCATTGCAGAAAAATTTGTTTGCTCTTTCAATTTATAGTTCTATTAAGAGTCTTAAAGTGTAGACAGTTTCAAAAATTATATAGGTTTTGCTGTTGTCACATAACTGGAGATTGAAGAAAGTTAAGAGGGAAACTTTTAGTTATATTAAAGTTGAGTCTGAATTCTCATCATTTCTTTCAGCTGTACTTCATATGTTTTTTTGTTACAGATTTACATAATCGATCCCTGTGGGAAATGTAGTGTTATAGAGAGTGAGTAATAGAGTTACTTGAAAGTACAAAGCATGTATATATTTCAGAATATACTTCAATAATTTATTTTTATAATGTTTATTTGGATTTACCTTTGTGTTTTAGATCATACTGGTAATGTATATTTTAAATTTTATTTGTGAATTCTTGTATGCATTATTTCTAAATATGAGGCTGAAATATACTATTGCCATTTTTAAAAAATAGAATAATTTTTTTAATGCAGGTTAACATAATTTGGTAAAATAATAAAGTAATGCCCTTTATCTTTTGAGAGTACATTAATGGGATATTTTAATTTGTGGATTATTTTAATGATTATGAAAGATTTTAATATTAGGTACCTTTTTTCTCCTTAATATATGAATTTCCTCAGTAGATTAGGTTTATATTGTATGGTCATCCACAGGTAAATTGGCAAGATTGCTCAGTAATAGCAGAGCCATTATTCAGGTGTGATATGTAGGGACAGATTAAAATTCCTAATTTTCTCCTTTCTTTAAACACATTATGAAACCTTTCTTCTTTGACCAGGAAACTTATACCTTGTTTCCAGACTGGATATTTTCAGTACATCTAGTCATCTGCCACCCCCTGTGCCAATTAATTACTGCTGCAGTTGGAGACCTAGCAAGGAAGGTGGTCAGCAGGTGGCAGTCCTGGTTGGCAGTGGTGCCAGGGAAGGAGAGCTGTATTCTGCAGTAGGGGAGACACATCACCTTAATGATGCTGCTTTTGCCAAGAGGTTGCCAGTGTTTGCCGGAGTTTCCCATTTTATAGTGGAGTTGTAGTTGCCTTTTGGTATATGCTCTTCTAAAAATGCATGGCTCAGACACTCTGAACATCTTAGTGATTTTCAGTGTTTTTATTTTCTACTTTTAGCCAATTCTACTTTGAAAGCTAATTATTTAGGAGTAGTGGAGTTCTGCCAGTCATACACATATGTACTTTTTCTTATATGAAATTTGAATTATAATTTAAATGAGTGAAATCAATACAGAACATACCTAGCATATTTTTAGGCAAAGGTTTATACCTTGTTGAATACAATTACATCAGCATTTTCAGATTCGTGTGGTAAACTTAGACACCAAATTCATTGCTTTCCGAAATCTCCCAAACTTCAAAAAAAGGCAGCAGATAATAAGGATCTCCTTACAGGAAAGCCATTCTTTGCAGAATCACAGAATATGCTGAGTTAGAAGGGACCCACAAGGATAATCAAGTCCAAACCTTAGCCCTGCACAGGACATCCCCAAGAGTCACACCATGTGCCTGAAAGTATCATGGAAATGCTTCTTGAACTCTCTCAGGGGTGGTGCTGTGACCACTTCCCTGGGGAGCCTGTTCCAGTGCCAAATCACCTTCTGCGTGAAGAACCTCTTTCTAATATCTGTATATAATAACTTAATAATCTAAACCTCTCCTGACACAGCTTCAGCTATTTCTGCGGGTCCTGTCACTGATCACCACAATGAAGAGATCAGTGCCTGTCCCCCTTCTTCCCCTCACGAGGAAGTTGCAACTGCAGTGAGGTCTCCCCTCAGCCTTCTCCAGGCTGAATAGGTCAAGTGATCACAGCTGCTCCTATGTCTTCCCCTCAAGGCCATTCACTATCCTTGTGGCCTTTGGACATTCTCTAATGGCTTA
>VWZD01001210.1:41863-46863 GCA_013396695.1 Sakesphorus luctuosus
GGCACCTGATGTGTCCTACTTTAATCACTATAATGGCACACTTTGTTTTCATTTTATTACATTATCGTTGGTATGTCACAGAAATTAGACAAAATGGATCATCATCTGTATAATTTCTAGATCCTTAAGATGATCAGTAATTTCTGGTTGCATAAAATAATGAAAACTTGACATTTTTATGAGATTTTTAGCTCTAAATAAGGAAAACACATTCCCAGTTGCAGAAATTGCATGTTCTTAGAAATTCCACTGTTGCCATTGATCTAGCTAACATCTTCCATTAGAATGCAGCCACATCTTTTATCTTTTTAGCTGATTGCTGATTTAGCTGATCTGTCATATGGCTCATATATCATGTCATACAGATATTTTGTACCTTGTTTTTAAATAGTAGTGGCGACTCATGTATTTATTGATGATGCATGCCCTTTTCTGAACCTCTCACCTTATAAAATAAATAAAAATTACCCAGCATATCAGTTTTGGATCTTCATAGGATTTTTTTTTCTAGCTTTGCCTACAAAAATGGATCTTTTACTATAAAAGAGGTTCTGGTCTAAGGCAGCTAGAGTTTGTTAAGGCACAGCATATTCTTCCTTCCATAACCTAGTAACTCTCATCATGCAGACCCTTCTTCCCAAACCAACTGCAACTGCATAGTCAGAACTCCCTGGGACCTCTTTGCAGATACCTGTATGTCAGTAGTGATGATTTATCTCAATCTTTTCTGGAACTTAAATATTACTTTGAGGTATCAGCAGACTTGCTTCTGTTAACCAGAAACAACAGAGGGTGCTCTTTCATGCTTCATACTAGCATGTACTTCCATAGCACTCACACACTTGCCTTCTCTTAACTTGTTATTTCTATGTTGCTTCTCTGAATCTCTCAGTATTAAATTTTTGAAGTCTGCATTAACTCTTTTGAGTTTTCTACCCATCCTTCTCAAGTGGCACAGAATGATCAGATTCACCAATTTCCTTTTTTTTCTATACTGAGCTTCAGAATTTCTGTAATAGAATAGATAATACAAGCCTTATTCTTTTGCACTACCATCGCGGCCTTTTTGTACTATAAGCATTTTATTCAGTCTGCCTGGTTGGCAAGTGGCTCTTGTATTTATTCACAGTGAAATCCAACTATACCTTCCTACTTGTCTTGTTGTTCATACTCTCCAGATAGTTACTTAAAGAGTTGGGTGGGAGATCTGGATTGTGTTCGGACCTCTGTTGTACAAGTCTTGTAAGAGGCAATTCCATGAGCTGAATTTTTTCCATCTGTAGAATAGGAGAAATTATAATTATGTGCCAGGTGTCTTGTGGTGAGCAGAACATTCAAAAGTTTCTCTGTTCCCATCACGCTCACAGCTCTACTGAAAAGCTCTGCTTGCAAAGGTCTGTGGAGAATTTTGCACGCTGACTGCTCATCATTCTGGAGAGCCAACAGTGAGAACTTGGAAATGGTCTTTAGTACTATCTGTGTTTCTCGGGATAGTGCCCACTTGGAAAGGAGCAAAAAGCAGCAACTGCTGGATATACCATATTGGATGCACAGAAAATGTAGGACTGTGCAGGCTGTGATACAGAGGAGAGCAGCGAAGGGAAGCAGATCTGGGGAAGCTTTTGGGACAGGCAGGGTTGCATCTATACCCAAAATGACTTGCCTTATCATTGGAAAAGCTGAGGTATCCAGCTACTTTGCCATAGTCACAGTCACTAATCTAAAGACCTGCCTTTTAGTACTGCTTTTAATGGAAAGATAAAATGGCATGAAATAATTTTTCTTTTGATTTATTACTTTATTACGTAGCATTTGCTATGGCTTGTTCCTTTCCTATTGCAGTGAAGGCATTTGAGGATCTTGACCTTTCTTACTTGTTCCACTAATAGATAACCCTGCAGGTTCTTTGTGAGTTTTGTAGATAATGCGTATAAATGCCCATTCCCAGCCTGGAGTAAAATGCTTTGATTGATATTCACTAGTATTCCAGACTCTTGAAATTATGCATTTATCAAAGAACATTCCCTTTCTCAATGACTTTTCTAAAGCAGTATGAATTTCAAGGAGTGCAAAAGGCACAACAGGCTTTTGGAGTTGAAAAGTGGTATGTGCTCAGGTATGGGGAGTTGGTATTTTTGTGGAATTAGTGTTTTACAAAACTGAAGATGTGAAAGTTTACTTCTCCTGGGGATGGCATTAATTTTGACTCCTGCTGTTTAATAAAGTAAAATGAATGCACACTAAAGCTGTTGCAGGAGCCATTAAACATAGTATCTCCAAAAGCTAACTCATTTTCTTAGATATATATCTTGAAATAATATGAGAAATTTTACTTTAAAAAATTAAATTTAAAATATGTTGAGGAAAACCTGTGGTAAATATGTTTTGTCTTTCCAGATCTTTCTGTTAATATACGTACAATTAGCACAGACAATACATTTTATTTGCACCTTTGGACTATATCCAAGAAGACTGTTTTGTATTTCCCTTTTGTACAATTATTATATTTTGTTCAGCTTCTTAGAAAAATGGGAAAAGAAGGAAAAAAAGTCTTTTACAATTCAGTATTTCATGCAAAATTGCATCTTCAAAAGTGTGCAACATTCTGTTCACTGTCCCTTGCACCTGTGGCCTGTCCATGCAGAAGTAATTGCAAGACCCCGTCCAATCTATTTAGGGTGAAAATACCCCTTGGCTTTCTGTCAGGAAAATTTCCAGTGGCTTTTTGTTGCACAGCTACTCTGGTTTATCAGCTTCCCACATGGCAAAATATTGTGGCTTAGAATATATATGTATTTAGATTTTAAGTTTCAGACTTACTTTGAAGTAAACTCAGGAGAGATATTCCTAGCTGTAAATCTCTGTTTCATGGAGATGTTCGATAGGTCTAGCCTTTTTTTTTTCTTTAAATATTGCATATGCACTTAACACATAGTATTTTAGATCTGTCTACTGTTCTGTTACGTTTGATCACTTAGACTTGTGAATTGTGATTTATATACCTGTGAAATGGAGATATCAGCACATAAGTGACTCAAGTAATAAACAGTATAATTAAACAGAGTGTGCACAACAAGATTTTTTCTTTGTATCTGACGCTGTTATTTTAGGGATACGTTGGTATTTTAATCTGTAAGTGGGAAATACATTGATCTAAAGTAAATGTCATATATTAAAATGTTAGGCAAAGATAATGTTAGTGACAAATATTGGGTTTGTGACTTATATAAGTAGCATGCCAGCTTCATGCTTGGGTATATATTTAATGTGTAGCATACACCAATTCCCAAATTCCAATCAGACAGGTTTGATTTATAATCAATACTTTATATAAATTACAGTGCTCATTAAGTTTTAATAGTGCAACGCTTGAAATTAGTAACCTCCAAAATTACTTAACACAAGTAGTTGCAATACAAGTATGTGTTTTATTTCAACATGTGTTAGGTGTGGGTGAGAAAAATTACTGTAATTTCTTTAAGTTACTGTAAGAAGTCTATCAAATATGTGGATTCATAGTGTACAAAGTGTGTTAGGGGATTAGAGGGTACTGGAACAGTGCTACTGCCAACAGTATTATAAAGGCAAAGCTAATTTTTTAATTTCTATTTGTAACAATACCTTAATGGAAAATTCTAGTCAGTTCAAATATTTGTGCCAGTATTTATAGAGGGATGTGAATAAGGTTAAACAATAGTAAGGCATGAAAACTAGTGGAAAAGCTAGCATACAGCCCAGTGTCTTAATTTCTCTTAAAATGCTTACCAGTTTTGCTTATTTTACCCTTCTATTGATACCCACTTGGCAAGTCTGGGAAGCCAAAAAGAAAAGGAAAAAAAAATCTCTTGCATATCCATGATCAAAAATGAGCGCCTGATGGCCTGAAGGTTGAAATAATTATCTCTGGTGGCCTTGCAGATCTCAATGTCAAAGCTAAGAACCACAGGGCAGCAGAATTAAAGCATGAAAACTGGCATGAGCACAGACAACTGCTTGAGGCTCTTTATTACTGTTTGATACAGCAGTTCTTTGTTGGAAATCTTGTTTTTTAGGTTCGAAAGCAACTGTGTGTGTCTAATCTCACATTTTCCTTTATCATCAATTCCATTCCTCTGATATTTACAAAACTAAGCAACATCACATGTGTTTATCCCGATTTCTGAATTAGACTATCTGAGGCTTTCTGCTTATCTGCAGATAGGTGGCAGCGTTCATACAGATTGGGAAAGCAGAGCTCTCTCCGTGTTCACACTATTCTGTGCTGTAAATTAACCTGTCACTTTATTATTTGACAAGATCTTCATTTTTATTCATCAGGACTTGGGCCAGGATGGGTGCATTTATGGCCATTTGCTTTGCACGGCTCTCAGCTGAGTTTGTAGGTATTGTAAGTGAGATCCATTATCCGTGTTACAAGTGCACACAATGCAGATGCTGATCTGTGATGATGATGAGAAACCAAAGTCAGTAAAGACCACATAAGCCGCCCTTGATGAAAAGATAAATGAATGCATAAATAACATTGTGCTCTGCTGTGTTTGCTGAGATCAAGGATAAATTTTGAAGGTTTTGAGAGATCAGACACACAGAACCTGGAGAAATTCACTCTCCCTCACTTTGCATTCAGCACGCATTTCACTATGTGCAGAGGAGATGCGACACATTTTAATGCATTACCAGAAGACCAGAAATGTTTAGGCACTTTTCTGTTAGTTTGTTTGGGTTTTTTTAAGGGAAAAACAAAGAAATGGTGTGAGAATAAGGCATAAGTTTACATAACTACAATACTAAAAAGAAACCTCAAACTGCTTATATTTTCACTGTTTCTAACTCTGTTCTTTACATAAATACTTCCATGTCTATTGCATTCTAATCATAAATGTAATTATAGAGATAAATTAGTAAATTGTGTTTGTAATTGTATTCATAGAAATTAGTCACATTCAAAAAGAGAAAAACATGTTAGCATGAGACCTATAGTTAAAAGGTGCATTTCAGCC
>VWZD01001210.1:58646-88249 GCA_013396695.1 Sakesphorus luctuosus
TGCTTTTAGTTCCCATATTATATTCTGAAAAAGTCATATAAAGTGCTTATGAATAAAACAACATATTAAATTATTTTAAAGGTAAACCAGGCAACTTTTCTGATGCTGAGGGATGTGTATGAGCAACAGACACATACTCACACATCAATATCCCTTTAATGACAGAGTATCCTTAAAAATCCTTCTGTAAATTATGTTGTATGAACTTACTGAAACAATTATAAAAGTTTTAATGAGTGTTAAAGCAAATGCAATGAATTTTCAAGCATTTAATCTTCCTTTTCATATTCCTTCTTTTTGTGTGTGTGTGTGTGTCTCTCTTCTTAAACAGGAAGGCTATGGAGTAATAGTTCTGAATCCCAATGAGAACTATATTGAAGTGGAGAAGACAAAAGCTGAAATACAGCTGTCTTCTGATTGCTCAGATGAACCTGCAGAAAAGAGGGAAAGAAAAGATAAAATCCAGAAGGAAACAAAGAAGCGACGTGACTTCTATGAAAAGTATCGAAATCCACAAAAAGAAAAAGAAACTATGCAGATTTATATCAGAGTAAGTTTCTTTTGGCTTTGTTTGCCCTTCTTTATTGATGCATACATATGTTTACTGTCCATACTGGCTAATAAACAGCATGCTTTTTTAAAAGCAAACACAATACTGAGATGGCATTCAAGAGTTACAGAGTTCCTGGCCCTTTATTCTATTGATATTTTTGGTTGCTTATTGAATATGATGTTTTGGAAGTGTTATGAATCATTTCTTTCTAATTTCAAAGGGAAACTTGAAATAAACTCCAGAGGACTTCACTGGTGCTATCAAGAAAAAGAATGATTTAAGAAAGACTTTGTAAAAATGATTTTATAAACAGAGATGTACATAAGAAACACTTTGTGGTGAAGCTTAGGCAACATACTAGCTTCACATGTCATGTATGCATTTATTGTATTATATTTTCTTATACTGGAAAGGCAGTAATTGTAGCCTGATAGATTTTTAACATACTACCTGCTGAATTAATAATGTGTGGTGGAAAACACCAGTGTTCATCTTGTGTGGTAGCAGATTTATCCTGTAATGTATTGTTTTCATAGGAGCAGCCATCCATTGTGTTGGAGCTGAATTTCTGAAGGCAGAAAAAGAATGAAACTTATTAATATCTTAATAAATATTTAAGCTAGAATAATTTGAGAATAGTATAATGAAGAAACTGTCCCTTGCCCTTTTCTGACTCAGTGAACCTTGGCACTTTGTAATGCTAGCAGCATGGGATCATTATAACAGTGCTACCCAAGGATTTCTAATTCTGCAGGGGGCACAAACAATATTATTTGCACTCTGACACATCCTGCTTCATATACATAGTATGCATTAGATATTCCAGACTGAGTCATAAAATTTCCAAAACACTGATTATGAAAGTTAGCATTTTCATTCAAAGATAAAACATATCAGAAACTCCACAGTGAAGTCAAAACACGATATGCCTTTCTAGTGAGAAACAGAAAAATCCAGCAAAGGGCATGTTAGAATCATCTTAAATTTTAACATATCCCTATTAATTATTGTTTAGCATAACAATGTTTGTAGGAAAAATACTGCTGTGCTGGCTAGTTAAAAGTGTTGGTAACGTGGATGCAAGATTATCACTAATATCCCATAAATATTACTATATCTTTTGAGAAATATCTCACAGCTGAGTGTGTGCAACAAAAGAACACATATTAAAATTCACCAACTAGGCACTGTGTTTTCTGTCTGCTGCTTTTTTATGAGATGCTATTCTGCCCACTAGTCAGACCCTGCTTCTTAAGAGGGCCAACCAGTTTCAACTCAAGGTACATAAGAAGCCAGTGGATGAGGTTGCTATATTGTCCAGAAGGAGGCTTAGTCAACTGTGGGTTCAGTGTTCCCTTTTTGAAAGTGAGCCTTTTTTTGATAACATTTTTAGCAATTCCACCTTATGGCTCTTATGCTTGATGAGGTGTGAAATTTGGCTTCAGGAGGTTTGATCCTTGGAACGTAAAATATATGACTCCATCCCATATTCCTTTCTGCACTTCTTTGTGCTTCAGATATCACTGTTGATGTTTCCTTTATTTGATTTTCTTCAAATCAAGCAAAGAAGTAGCATACGCTTTAGTGAAAGTGTGGGTGGTGGTCTCCTTGCCCAGGCCAATTAGTTGAATTCAGATTTTCTGATGAGGTTAGTGTTTTATTTTTAAATAATTCTTTGGAGGTTTTTTATTGAATATACTCTAGTACAGATAGTTTTTTGATACATGATGAAAAACATATGTACTTTAGTGTGTTGAAGGACAAATTACAGCAATTTTCTTGCCTATCAGTTTCTGAAACAAAACTGGAGTGTCAATAGCATTCCATTTACTCTTTCAGGTAGAACTGCTAAGTCTGTAGGTGGTTGCAAGAGGTGCAATGCCGTATTTGCAATGTGTTTCTTGCCTCCCATACTTGAGTTCATAGGATTACTGTTTACTTGCCCCTAGGAGCTTGCTGTTAGGCTTTCATAACAACAGGCTGCTGGGGGTACAGTGTTGGAGCTGGTTTAGGGTGATCTCAAAGGGCAATTCAGGTACAGTCTTTACTTACTGTATAGGATAGCATACATTTGATTCACTATGCTCTTGAAATAAAACTTAGAGTCACTCTACAGAAGTATTTAAGGAACCTTCATAATATTCTCATCAAAGAGTTTTGAGAAACCTGACCCAGCCTTGCATCTACTTTGCCAAGTAGGAGAAGGTGGTACAGAGAGACTAGAGGAAAAATACCCTCAGAAGAAGGTATTAACTTCATTTAACTTTGAAGGAAAATATGTTTGTGTCCAATATGCTGCAGGAATTGTTTGAGACTGATAAGTAGCAGGAATAAATATCTTCAGTTATGTTCTCATAGGGTTATGGAGATCTGTTGTGATCTGATAAAGAGATGCCATTTGAAAAAAATTAAAGCTGTCTGGATGATGCTCCCACTTCTACAGCGAGGTTTTCCAAGAACTGGAAAAACAGAACTCTTCCTTGTTAATTGTCTTTAAGTATTTTCTATATTCTCATAGAAAAAAAAAGGAATAGCCAGGGTACTCAAGAGTATGTAAAATCAGAGTCTTAAAATACGAAATCTCAAATTACACTGTATTTTTGTACAAAAGAGCATGAATAAAAATAACTATGGGAGTGCATAGTGCATCAAGCATAGTGCTTCAAAGATCAAGTTACTTATTGTTTCATGCTGGAAATTTTCTTAATTATGAAATAATATACTTTCTGGCATACATTATAGCTTGTTAAAGGGACTCATTTGGTCTGGGTAATAAACATCATGTCAAACATTATGGCAGGAAAACTAGATTAATATGTTTTGTAATAAGACAGAATTTTTTGTTCTTGAAAACATCTGCCAACTGAATTCACAAGTGAAGACAGAAAATGTCATCAATTCAGTAACATTCTTATAAATTTGGGGTTTATTTTGACAATAGAAACCAAGGAAAACACTTCTTGATAATCAGCATAGACTATAATACTTTTATAAAATGATTAAACAAAAGCAATTTCCTTTTATATAATGTGCCTGTGAATGCATATGAATTTTAATACTCTTACTGTTCAGATTTTAAGAACCATATTGCCAGCAGATCATTCTAAAAGCATCTGTTTTTTAAGGTGTTGAATGGAGGATTGAGTAAAATAGCTAAATATGTATATATATCTTCTTTTTAAAAACCACATTTCTAACCTTAGTTATAAATACTACCATTTTTTCTTAGACCACCAGAGACTGCTCTGTACAAATGGGCTAATGCTTCCCCACAGAAACTTAACACCCTAGCCAACCTTCATTTATGACTGAACTAAACTGAAAATTTGTTGATCTCTAACTTTTTTCTATGGAAACAGATCATACAGGCTTAAATGTGACATCATTCCTTCCACCCTTCAAGCCATCTCCCAATCCCTACAGATTTTCACTAGACAGTGTCTACTTTAAAAGACACTTAAAAATGTAAATCAGTATTTATCATTTTCTAAATGGCATTTACCACTTAAACAAGAATACTGAGTGGGTTCTAAACTGTTACCAAAGGGAAAAGTATAAATTGCATAATTTTGTAGTAATATAAATTTCCGATAATGTTGTCGCCACAATACTTGAAGGATATCAAAGAGACAATGAAGGAAGAAGTAGGAAGAATCTCTGTCAGAACAACTAATGGGTTCAGGTTTTCCAGGCAAAAAGGGTAAGTCTTTCTCAGGCCTTTATGCTAGGAGTTTTGTCCTTCTTTTTTTTCCACTAAGCTTAGCTGCTTTATTAATTCTTATTGCAAATATTTTTACTATAGCACAATCTAGGATAGTACCATTTCTACTAACAGCATATCAATGAAATTAAATTAATTTTTTATGTAACATACTTTGATAAATAATTTTTCCATTTTCTGCAAGAGATTGAATAGAAAAGATCATGTGCAACTAATTAATTTGTTTTACTAAAAATGGATGCATGAGGATAATTTGTGCCAATATTTTAGGAAAAACTGGTAAAAGGCAGGTTTATTAATATACAGTGAAGTACATGGTGACTGCTCATAGGCAGGATATCCTGGCAAGCGTGCAAGCACAGTTGTGCCATTTCTGCTTATTATTTAGTACAGCTGACATAAAGCATTGCCTGACTGAAGGTCATGGCAGAGTGTCCACTTGCATGATGTGACCTTTCAGTGCCATGGATTTCTTTCATGTTGAAGATTGAGCCATTTGCCACAATAGCTGCAGTCCCACCAGGTGCCATCTCTCACCCTATGGCCATACAGATACCTACCCTCTCTCCACCTACCCTCTAACTTGGCAAGGTGCATGCCTGCTCTCATCTAGAGCCTGTGTGACTACATTAACCTACTGCTGAGACCAAGATAATAAGCCCTTTATTCCACAAGAGAAGACAGAATGACAAACTCTAGACAGACAGCTTCTGAGAGATAAGGGACATACACAGTGCAGAGAAAGTCTGTGGCAGACCTGGGTATCAGGACTTCAACCTCTAGAGTCTCATGCTGATGTTTATATTACAGTGCCTGTTTTGTTTCCCCTTTTCCAACTGCCGCCATTACTTTACCTATACCTCTGAAATAACACATGGTTTTACTTTGTCCATATTTACATTTTAAAGCCTATTACTTCCTTATATTCTTCAGAAATCTCCTTCACTTGTAAACAACAGCAAAATCATGATGGCAATAAAAAACTCCTGAGGATTGCTTAGAAACTACCATTGCATTATTGTTCTTGCCCCATTCAGAGTTGAAAAAAAGTTCAGAGTTGAAAAAAGATTGCACTTCAAGTGCTGGTATATAAATGTGTAGTGACATTCCGAGTGCTCCAGAGACATCTGGAGAGATCTGGCCAATATCTTGCAGCACGTGCACCAACAGAGACCTGCACCACCCTGTCCCAGCAGATGGATGCCAAGCATCTACCATGGCACTGAGCACATAGAGTTAGGCCTCCTCATCATTCCTAAAAGATCAGATAAGCTTTAACTTCCTATAGTAGTTTCTGTAAACCAGGAAAAACATGTATTTGCCACATTTCATTCTATAGAGGCTACAATGAACAGACATCTTACATTAAATAGCTAACCTATCTAGAGTTTACATTACAGTAGTATTCAATAATTTACACATAAGCTATATTGGCTTGAGCTGCTGACTTAGGTATTTTTAAAAATCCTGAGATTGTAAAGATTTCTTATGGTATGTTTTGTATCTACTAGTCCTGAAAAGTTATTTGTCTTCTTTTCCTTGAATGATTGAGAAATCAGAGACACAGATAATCACTGAAGGGAAATTCTGCATTTCTTCAAAAGCACTACTGGCTCTTCCCTCTCTTTATTCTGTGTTTCACAAGTATGGATTAATCAAAGAAAAGCACTAAGTCAGGGCCATCTAGCCTTGATGTCTTTAAAACATTCATTACATGATGCTGATAAAATGTCCATTGTTAGATCCAGCTCCTAAGATGTGAGGCAAGCCATATAAGTTTCTGAAAGAAAGATCCAGCTTGTATCTCTCCTCCCACCACGAGCTGTGTGGTGCTCCCATGGTGCTGAAAAAGACTGTCTCTCACAGGTCAAATGAGTCCTCTTTCTTTTCAGATGGGATTCAGGCTAGATAGTGAGGTAACAGTAAAGAAAACTAACTCAGCAGAAAGTGGACCTGCCTTGTTGAAGGCAAAGGTGAATAAAATTATTCAAACATCTTGTATTCTAGTACTACCTGGTTTTGATTGTAGAGTGCAATGAAGGACTGCAAAGACCTTGCAGTTCTTCTGCTCCAGTACAGATTGCTCTCTGCACATGTCCTTTACCAGTTATCTGACAGAATCAAAAGATTTTAGCTGTTCTCTAAAAGCAAGGATAATATCCTCTAATCTACTATGCATTTTTTGATAGTAGATTTCAGTGTGCTTGGGAAAACTGGGAGGAAAAAATTAGCTGGGGCTCAAGTGGCAACATACATCTTTTTGCAAAACTTGGAAGTTCTTTACCTTGGGGATCAGTCAGCCATAAGAGCCCTGATATAGTGAGCGATGATGAAAATCAATTTTTGAAATAAATATTTGTAGCCATCTTAAGATGAACGGTACTGTTGCAAAATAACCCTTTTCTGTGGGGACATATCACCCCGCTGAACCCTTCTAGAAATATTTATGTGGTTTGCTTGGGAGGATATGAGTGGATTGTACTGCAATGCCTGGAGATACAGAAAACGTTTGTTAAGTCCTAGGAACTGAATGTCAGCAGCAGGTAACTGGGGCACAGGATGCACAGTTAGTTCAAGGATTTTTTTTCATCTCATATGCTACAGAAAACACATGTAAATTCAGGAAAAAATATAAAGGGAAAACATCTAACTTTTGGAATTAAGATAAATCTGGTAGTTCGCTTGTAGTCTCCTTGGCTGTCTGCAGCAGTAGACAGTTGCCAAAGGGGCTAGAAGTAGTGGAGGAAACAGTGGCATGGAGCAATGTGGAATAAGCTGCCTGGTTCCTACCCTGCAATTCATAGGTTGCTAGAAGTTGAAAAGTTAAGTATTATAGCACTTCATTCATTACATTTTAAAATTCTTACAAATGAAGCATTTTAACCAAAATCCTTTTTGTGAATTTACCTACTGTGTGGTGTTATTTTGAATTATTTTCATCTCAAAAACAAGGTTTATAATTTTTATTAGTTTATTATTGTCACTCTGCAGGCAAAGAAGTACCTCTTATTGTGAGCTCTGAGGGGAACAGAATCATGACCTGTGTTCTAGCTATGCCTTCAAGAACTCCATAGCTGAGCAGCATGTCCTGAGAACTAGCTTTTATCAGTTCCACAGCTGTTAACTTCATTTCCATAGCATCCAGGCAGAAGTCTTCCGTAAAGTAGTCTGTTTGACAATTATCTCCATCATTAACTCATCTAAGTTTTGAGAAGTCTTCTCATTCCTTTCTTGGCTGAATCCTTGTTTTATCTTTATCTCTCTGTATAAAAGTGGATGCTAAACTGATGAAAAATGTTTTTGTCTTTTGTAGTCGCTGTCAGTAGCAGGTTTTCTCCTGAATAGGCTGCATGCTGTTCAGAAACAATGTTCTAAGTTTAACAGTTGATTCTCATGCTCTTTCTCTGTGTTTTTTGATCCGTACTTGGCACAAGGTGAATTTATCAATACCCAGTGAGGTATATTTTCTTTATTTTCAAGTAAAACTTGATCTTTTTGTTTATTTTCCCAGTAGATGACACTGCTTGGAGAAAGTGAGACTGAGGTGAATTTGCAGGTACCAGGAGTTTTGTGTTTTGAGGAGGCTTAAGTTTTTCTGAGCTGTTAAGCAGCAGTTTGGGATCCTCTAGTTTGGTCCTTCTTGTATAAGCATGGAGTGAGGAAAGTATAACAGCAGTACATGTGCAAGTGTGTGCACATAGGCTCTACCTACACAGAAGCACACAGCCTACTCACATTCTTGTGTGTTCAGTGTCCTACAAGCTGGGCTCTCATATAATGTGTATAGGATACGTAAGACTGGAAAGTTTCCTTTTTCCCAAAAGCAAATCTTGAATCAGTACATGCAGCTGTAGAGTACAGCAAAGATTTAAAATGTGTTCAATTCAGGCAATAGGCCTTGTACTTAAACATCTGAAGTGTGTTTGTTCTTTTAGACTGGTGTTTGCTTCTAGGATGGTTTTTTATTCTTATCTCCTATCTTTTCCACCTCCTGTGTAACTGAATAATCTGATTTCATGGATCTTGCCAGTTCAGCCTATATCCTATAAGAGTGGGCAATTGATATTATCACTTAACTATGTCACAACCACTCTGTTCTTAACCTGAGAAAACAGATTCCTTAATTGCATGAAGATGTTAAGATGACAGATACTTATTTGTTTTAGGGATCTGGTTTGCTGAGGAATTCTTTTGAAGTTAGCAAATTAAGCAATGAAGAAATTTAGCCAAGCTTTGCCTGCCTAAGTAATTATGAAAGATTTCTGGGTTCTGCAATTAACTTTGTGGTCTTACCCTTTGATAAGTTACTGCCCTCTCACATTCCACTTTTCAGGACACCTCTCTAATTTTCTGGGTACTTCTCTTTTCCTTTTTGAAAAATGCACTAAGACATTTGATGGCAGAGTCATGTTACTCATCCTTGCACTTCTTGCCAAAAAAAGGATAGGCTTAAGTTTAATGTCTGTTGATTATCTCTCAATCCCTTACCAGCAAAAGTGTTGGCTGTATATGAAATTCTCCTCATTGAAATATGTCAGGCTTTCAGATGCTGTGTGCCCTTCTGGCTGCATGAAGGCTCCCACTGCATTGCCTTAAGTGGGCAGATGAATTGTTCTGTGATAGATCTTTAAATAACAGCACCTGATTTGATCATGGAGACCACTTGTCTTAAATACCTTTCTTCTGCTGTTTGCTCTTAGTTCATTATGTTCTTTTACAGTTTCTTTTCCCTTTCTGTTTTGAACTACTCCATCTGACTGATAGAGTTTGGCTGGTGCTTAAATGGATTTTTATCCTGATGGGCACCAGACAGTATCCCCACTGGAGCAGAAGCTGAGATACTGTTATTCTGTTACAATAGTGGTAAATAACGACGACATAATTTTCAAACAACACCATGAAGTAAAGCTGTTTCTACCCAAAGATAAAGTGACCATGCAATGTTCTGGTCTGCTAGACTTTATCTCAAATGTCTGTATGTTTTGGTTTAAAATCTTGGCAAAATGCCAAGTATAAACCAAAGCAATAAAGCTCCCTCCCTCCCACCAAGGCAGGGGAGGAAAAAACATGGAAACTTAAATTTGAAACAAAAACTGGGACATATATTTACACAAAAAAGGGAAAATTAAAAGCAAACTATAATATAACACACATATACACAGGTAAAAAGAAATAACTATAACTCCCCACTCCCACCGAAAACAGATCTCACCACCCCAGCCACAAAAACACGCCAAAAGACTCCTCCCAAGAAACATCCAGCAAGAGAGGANCCCACCAAGGCAGGGGAGGAAAAAACATGGAAACTTAAATTTGAAACAAAAACTGGGACATATATTTACACAAAAAAGGGAAAATTAAAAGCAAACTATAATATAACACACATATACACAGGTAAAAAGAAATAACTATAACTCCCCACTCCCACCGAAAACAGATCTCACCACCCCAGCCACAAAAACACGCCAAAAGACTCCTCCCAAGAAACATCCAGCAAGAGAGGAGAGAAACCAACTATAAGATGTTTACTTCGCTGAACCAAGCACAGCTGCAGGGTAGCAGTGAGCGGCAGTGAGGGCTGGTTCCCCAGAACAACACACACATCCTTGCTAGTCAAGTAACCATGAAGGAAAGAGAGNTAACTATAACTCCCCACTCCCACCGAAAACAGATCTCACCACCCCAGCCACAAAAACACGCCAAAAGACTCCTCCCAAGAAACATCCAGCAAGAGAGGAGAGAAACCAACTATAAGATGTTTACTTCGCTGAACCAAGCACAGCTGCAGGGTAGCAGTGAGCGGCAGTGAGGGCTGGTTCCCCAGAACAACACACACATCCTTGCTAGTCAAGTAACCATGAAGGAAAGAGAGAGGCACCTCCCACACTTGTTTTCATACCTGTTTTGTCATTAGATAATATGAAATATCTCTTTGCTTGCTTGCGTCAGGTGATACTTGTCTCCTCTAATCTATGTAACACTGTCTGGGCCTACTAAAATTAAGGCCTAATCTAGGCCTAGTTAAAACTAAGGCCAAAACGACCACATTGTGATTCAGGGTTTGGAGAGCTTTCACAATGTACCTTTTTACACTTCTGTGACACTGAGCACCCTCCTTTTTGCTTTTGGTGGAAGGTTGTCAGGCACAGCAGATGTGACCAGTTCTGGCCAACAGTGCTTTGAGAATAGTTTTGGGCTAGCTGACCCTCAGAGGTGCTCTCCAACTGATGTAATTCAATGCTTTTACATTACTAAGTTCCACCTCAGGCCTCAAAGAAGTATTTGAGCTATGGGCAGACTTTGTGGACATTGCAAAGAGAGGCAAATTTCCCTGTTTCAGAACATTTGGCACTACTGAGGTTGTGGTTGATCATCCACTTACAAAGAGCAGGTGCAGGTGATTTAGACCAGGAAGCCTGCTCAGCTGTCAGCGTGGTTGATGCCCTGTGGTCTTGCATAGGTACTGCTACAGAAATACACTGTGAAAGATAAAAACCCTTCCAGATAGGCAGTGATATTTCATGACATTTTCAACACTGGGGTGTTGAGCAAACATTTATGATTTGTTCAGACATCAAGAAATTGCCTAAGCCAGATCATTGTCTTGAATTTGGTGAAGGACCTTGAAGCAGATCAGCAATGGGAGTTTTTTCTCAGATGTTCTCCAGGCATTATTAGCATCACCATTCTTGAATGATAGAAAGTATACAAGTTACTGTCCACATCTTTCCTACTTCTTCTCTTATCATTGTCAGGATTTTGTCTACATTCTTGAGTCTACAAACTTTCATTTTAAACTATAAAGCAGTTCTTGAATTTGAGAAAGAGAGTAAATACCCTATGACCATATGACAATTAAATTGATTATTTGTCAATTATGTGTTTAGAAGTGGATAGACATGGCAGAATTGAAAAGGCTGTACTTTATTAAAGCATTAGTCAACAGTGGTTTAATTAAGCCTGTGCATGACCACTTCTAAGAAGATTTGTCTACACTGCTAATTTCAAGGTGAAACCTAAAGCTGTACCTCAGACCAGTGCATTACTTACAGATTGTCTTGAAACCCAGTTTCTCTTCATCTTTTAAAGCTGTGCCTGTGTTCATGAAGGCTAAAAGTTATTGAAGATGCTCCTGTCCAGTTTTCTGTGAGTGCTGTTCAGTGCAGACACCTGCATTGCCACCTCCAAAACTAATCCCTGCTGCTTGGTGGAGAGTTGGTTTTGGGTATTCTGGCATTATACTGGTTTATCAGGCACACTGAATGTGATTGCAATATAGAGGCTTTCCAGGGCGTCTGGTACATGGCAGCTGTAAATTCATACTGCTCATTGTCAGCTTTATTGCTGAACAAAATACAAGATTTAAAATATGTTATATAGAAACATTTGCTCTAATAGAGCTAACTTAAAAAATTAGAAAAATACGTTAAATGTGGATTGTTAAACACTGTTCTGCTTTTAATTCTAAGAGCTATCAGAGCTCTTTTGGAATCTCAGTTAGCCTGAAGGTCTGGTTAGTCAGCTCCTACAATGCAACCAGGACTAGGGACAAGTTTTCCAGACCATTTTTGGGGTTACAACTTTTCTGCTGTCACCATTAAGGGCAGATCCTGCAGTTGCAGTTGTCCATTCCTCTTCATGATCTCTTTCTTCCCTAGTGTGGGATGGAGTCAGTCCTGTGTCACCTTTCGTGTTTATCCGCCCTTCATTCTCTGTCACGGGGCACTTGGACAGGTCGTGGCAATATGGGGATGTAGAGCGCTGACCTTGATTGGCTGCCAGGTGCTCTAAGCTGCTCTATCACCCCATCCTTGACCAGACAGGGGAGAGAAAACATGTCAAAAGACTTGCAGCTTGAATTAAGAACAGATAGATCACACAGCAATTACTCTCATGTGCGAAAGTGAACTCAGGGAAATTAATTTATTTCCAATTGATAACAGAGCAAGATAATGAGAAGTAAGAATAATCTTAAAGCACCTTCACTCCACCCCTCACTTCCTCTTGGGCTCAACTTCCCTGTCCACCTCTCCACCTTCCACCTTTGAGCAACGGAGGTGCATGCGGAATAGAGGTTGTGGTCAATTCATCATGTTTTCTCTGCGCCTCCTTACTCACTTCCCATGCTTCAGTGTGGGATATTTGCTTCAGGTGGATATCTGGCCTCCATGGTCCAAGCTCCATGCTGTTGCAGAGGTTTTCTACCATATCTTCAGTATGTTACCACGGAGGCTCTACTACCATTGCCAGTGGGCTCAGCCTTGGTCAGTAGCAGTTCCATATGGAAGCCTTCTGGAACTGTCTCAGTCCAGCATGGTGGAAGCTTCTGGAGTCTTCTCACAGAATTCAGCCTTGTAGCTTCCCTCCTACCAAAATCTTGATATGCAAACTTGATACTGAGGATTATGTTATTTCCTTGTGCTCCTTTCCTTAAGGTCTTGATTAATATCTATATTATGTACCTTAATGAGCACATTGCTGGCTTCACCCCATGGATGCATTCTACCATCTTGCTTTTGCCACTCACTCAGTGTAATCTCTTACCTCTCAAATAGCAAGAGGTAACAAACCTCCCAGAAGGAAGACCTGAGACACTAAGCAGGAGCAGGTGCTCAATCAATAATTCTTCTATCTTTTCCTGATACATGTTATTTGCTTTGCAACATTGTTAATGACAAAAGGATTTTTTGGGGGGAGGGAGATGCTCTGGTGGTGGCATGGCAGGTCAAACCCCAGCAAAAAGCCAAAGTGGTGTTTTACGTTTATTAAAAAAGTGGGGGCACTTTTGTTAAGACATTGTCTATTTTCATCCTAATGTAACATTTTTCAGCAAACTCAAACTTGCAATGAGAAATGTTGAGGACTAATCTGTAAGGCAGATAGTATATGTGCATCGTGGTATAGACAACTTCAACAAAAGGAACGGAAAGAGTTGAAATATTTTTCATTAAATTACAGTAAGATCCAAGTGTCCAAAACTAAGTAAGGGTTTGAATGAGGGAAGGTTGCGTATGTTCAATCCGCTTAGTCTTTTTTCTTAAATACATCAAACAAATGCCGTTTTCTAATAATGGATTAACATGGATGGCATCAAGAACCATTTATAACAGTAACAAAAGTAACATCCATGTGATTTTTGAGAGTTTGTTTTCCTTATCCCACCCACCAGCATAGACATAGATTACATATTTTAAATAAGATATATATTATTCCCAAGATCTTCAGTTATTTTTGTAATTTCTACTCTGTTGTTTTTCAGTCTGTAGCCTCAATAAGACCCCCTATGTTTAACTTATGCTGCCAGAGTTAGAAGATTGCTCCCAATTTTCCAGTTAGGTCAACCAAAAAAATTTAGATATGATAAAGGGTCACTGGAAGAAATTCATATCAAAACAACTGCTCACTATGTCATTATGACAACCTTCTGTAACAAATGTTCTTCTGTTTTAACTTATGACAATTAATTGCTAAAAGTAATTTAATCTGACAGTGGCAAAGTGTTGAAAGATTCCTGAAGATGTCATAAAAGTGACCTTTCTGTCCATGTGCAACCAAAGCCATTTTTAACAAGGAGCCTCAAAAACAGTACAACTTCTTTTGTTCTTTCTTAATGAGTTATTGATTTGAAACAATGCTCTGCCAAATATTGTCAGATTAGCTGGACGCCAGCAAGGTCAGAGTGTGACAGTCTAGTCCTGATAATCTTACGGTATATAAGAATTCTTTTTTACTTTGAACCTTTTGTTCTGATATCCTGAGAATTACATTTCCTGGCTTTAGCATCTGTGCTAATTTAAAATACAGCCAAGCTGTCTGTTATGTAGTTGGATATTTTGAATTGTTAAAAAATGACAGTGTGTCAGAAGAAAATTGCTGTTGATCTAATATCTAATGATCTTCGACAATGGTAATGCACTACTGCAGCAATGCCAACGCCCTCGCTAATCTGGGTGGAAAAGAGCCTGTTTTAAATCAACACGGGGGAATCACAGGGTTCAAACCAGACGTACAAGCAAGTCCTGAGGGGGTTTAGCAGCTCATTGTGATAAAAGATCATTTCATAATTTCCATTATTGTGAAACAAAAATAACCAAGATGAGTCTGGATGGGAAAATGGAGAAGCAGAATTCAGGTTTGAATAGCATAACACTCAATTTTCAGATTATTGAAATGAGAATGAACAGAAAATGCAAATCTGAATTTCAGATTATATTTGTCATCTGTTTAGATAATTGTTTTATAAGCTAATGTCAGTTATTTCAAATACAATTAACTATAGTACTTGGTATATTAACGCACTTTAGCAAATCTTTATAACTGTGCATTAAATAAATAGTATATCAGCTTACTTAAAGCACTAAGCACTTTGCTGTCTTTATTAGGAGAAATCAAATATCTTTGGGCCTGTTGAATCTTTTTTTCACTTAAATAACTACTCTTGAGTATATGTAACAAATAGAGGCAGAGGAGTGAAGAATAAAAATACAAGTCAAAGCCATTCTATTCAGTTTAACTTGTGCAAGGGATGTAAACTCTGTAATAGAGACTTTACAGCTGAGATTTTTTCTGAAACCATAGCTGTTAATGAAAATACTAAGTTGTTGTTTTACTTAAACGTGTTGAAATTTGTTAGATTCATTGTTTCCTGTGGTGGGGAAATATGCAGTTTTCTTGGCAAAAATTCTATTTTTCTTGCAATAGCATAGTTTAAAAAAATTCTATTTCTCATTACAATGTGTAAACAGACTGAAAGAACTGGAAAGTAAAATAGGTTTTAAGTACTTCAGGAAACAGAAAAATAACACTTCTGCATGACTTCCTTTAAGAGTTTTTGAATGTTTCAGATGCATTCATTTTGACAGAAATTGCTTTTAGTATTGAGAAAAATGCATGTAATCATTTAAATGACTGGCATGATCTCTCTCTTTTTGTCTTGTGAAGATAGTTCTTTTTATAAAAGTATTTTATTCGGTTTTATTTACTTGCCCTCGCAATTAATCTGTTAATTGCCAGAAACATGACTGGTAGGGAAGACATCTGTGAAGATACAACCTGATAGTTTGCCTAAGAAATATTCTTTTGTTCTTATAATTTGACAGAAAAGTCTGTCTCTGATGATGTTCATTACATTAGGCAGAAGTATGTTGTGGGCAGAGTATTGATCCCTAGATTGAGTTGTTTGGAAAGAAAAATTTATAGGAGATGTAAAAAAGAAGCATGTAAAATTACGTATCCATAACAATAGTATTGTACCCAAATGCAACTTCTCCAATCTTTGAATATTTTTATTAGTGAGTCTCTTTGGCCAAACTGCCATAGTTATTAGTTAAAATAGAATAGGCAAGTCCACCTGCAGGTACCATGTTTAGAAGCATCATAGCATGGGGATTTTCTTGTGAACTGCATTGGTATTTGTCAATTGCCATGGTATGACTGTGCATATAGGACTGATCTGAGGAATTGTTATTACACTGCCAGTCTGAGTAGCTTCCTCATGCAGGATTTCCAAACAGTTTGCCAGAACATGGTGCTCCAAATTCAGGCTTCCTTCATTTGGAATCCTGCAAGTTGTATGGAAAAGGGAAAAAAATATACAAAAATAAAAAGTGGAAAAGTCTGTCAGAGACCTAAAACAGAAATCCGTTACTTTTTTCTGAAGTAAAACTTACTTTGATTCATTTCACTCCTTCCTCCTAGTCTCTTCCCCTTCTCATCGTGGTAACTCAGCAATGAGCTTGCCCTCAGGCTAAATAAAGCAAATGTCATATTTGTGTATCTTTACATTCTTGTCTTAATAATAGAAGAATTAGCTGATGTGTCTTTTACCACATTGGTCAATCTGGAAACAATATAAACAAAAAGTATGCTGCAGATATTCAGGGGCAAGATCTCTTCGGAAGGAATGCTTTTAATTATGTCCTCTGCAGCTCAATAGAGAGTAACTGTTCCATGAAAAAAAACCAAACCAAAAATTGCGAAAAATAAAACAAACAAAACAAAAAACCCCAAACACCTCTGGTTATTGAAACTACCAACCCTCAAGTTTTTGGTGAAGATAATAATTAAGAGCCACTGAGAGACTAATTTTGTGTTCTTTTTTCTTGGTTTTGATCTTCTTTCCTGTACTTACTAGAAGACAGAGTCATGATGGCAGGACATGCCAGACTCCAGAGAAGTAATAATGGGAAAATCCACACCAGAACAACAGCCTGACAAACTTGTCTTATCCTGGCTGACAAGCAGGTGCTTTAACCAAGGAGATGATGATATATTAACATTTGAGACTTCAGTAATTTAGCCTGAAATCTGGGGTTTACTTTGTAAACAGCAGACACTTGCAAGTTAGCAAGTCACTTGAATTTCCAAATAAAAAGCTGAAGAAGTAAGCCTCTGCTGAATTGCTGCATATTAAACAACATGGGTAATTTTTGCTGCTTTCTTTGTTTATTTTTGTATGGATCTGCAGCCAAACTTGCCCTGTTCAGCTCTCAGTTCCAATGCAAATCTAAGAAATACCACCTGCAACACTGGCCTTTTAAAAACACTCATATATACTTGTAATATCTGCATGGTCCTAGCATGGCGGCTCTCTGAAGGCCTCCTGTGAAGACCAGCGTTTGCCAAAACTAAAATATAGTATTAGGTCAGTGACCACTAGCACTTCTCTGAAGAACAGCTGTGGGCACTGACAGCATCTCTCTGTGGTTTCAAGCCATTGCTGAATGTTTTTCAGGTCTGTTGAAATATTTTAGGTGAGGGATCAGAGGTAGGTCCTGTGGTCGAGAGAGTGGAAAGAGGGTTTTGATTTCCAGGATCAGCTGGTAGACTGAGCAGAGGTAGTCGGAGTGCTTTGGAAACAGGAAAAGAGTGGGTTTGTTTGTTTTTTTTTTAATCCAGAAGTAACTCCAGATTATTGATTGGGAAATATATTAGTTGAGGGATTAGATGAGAAAATGCTTTTCTGGTTTGGAGTTGCTTTGTTTTTAACCTTGTATGTAACAAAGCTGGATGTAAAGGGGAAAAGTAACTCCCTTCTGCTGCCCCAGGGCTTGTTAGGTCCAAGCTCGCTCTTTTCCCACATATATATAGGATAGGTCTGAATTTTATTTCCTGACCACCATCACCAGGGAAAGCCCGGTGTACATCTGAAGTGTGAAAAGTGGGACAGGATCTGAAGTTGTTTTGGATGGTAATTGTGGTGGGAGCTGGGGAGAACAGAGGCCCCGGGGAAGGGCCAAAACACAAAATATGAAATACATGGCTAGACATTACCAGTCTTGTATTAGCTAAACCTGTAATTTTAAGCCTAATCTTAGAAGTCATGCCATAACAAAATGCTGGTATCATCACTTCCTACCAAGTCAGCCCTTCATCCGCTCTGCACTGGTAGAAGCAATTTACTTACAGTCTTGCTTTGCCAGATGCATTTTTGCTTCACATCTTTTATTTGGCTGTTAGATATGCCAGATATCGCATATTTCATGCAATACTTGTTCATTTAGCAGGACTTTTGGGATCGCCTGCTTTTCTGATAAATTTCAGCAGTTTTGAAGGTGGCACTGCTCTACCTCTAACTTAATATTTTGTATATTTAACTGCAATATGTAAAGCTTCTAGTTTTCCTTTGTGCTGCTGACTGTACACACATAACATTACTAGGCCTTTATAAGCAATATGCAGAATGCTTCCATTATGGAATCATCTCAAATAGATTTCAGAATAAGGCAGAGATCTTTAATACAAAAAAAAGAGCAACTTTAAGTCACTTTGCCATATTGCTTTCTGAAGGCATGTACTGAATAATAACCTTGGGTATGCTATTTGTACCTGCAGCTCCACCAATGAACAGATTTAGTTATTGTGACACCTGGTATCTCCTTCTGTGTCAAAATTAGGTGCTATCTACTGCTATTGTATGTATCTTGCCTCCATCTCAGAATGTGCCCTTAAAAATATAGTATAATTTTTTTATTTTGTCACTTCTTTGTCCAAGAGAAGTGGGAGCGTCTGGCATTTTTATATCTGAAGGCTTATGATTTAATCCCTGCTAAGGTCATAAGTAAGGAATTTCTGAATACATGTGAATACAGATGCTGAATAAAATAACATCACTCACGGATCATGCATTTCTGTGATTTTAGTGTTGAACAATTGCAGATTCACTGCTCTGTGTTTCCATAGAGCTGCACCAGATATTGGTGGGCATGAGCCCGCTCTGCCACCTGCACATCTGATCAAATCTTTCTGGGCTTTGTGGTTTTAATAAGGCAAGGTATGCAAATAAAATCCATACAGAGTCTGTAGTAGAAGGGAGGAAAAACACATGTTCTCTGTTCAGACTTTCAAGGCCAAAGCATCAGATGTCTATGATTTTATCTCTTCTCCTCTTATCTCTTTTCTCTCAAGTTGTTTCTTTCTCACTCAACTCAGGATGGAGCAACTAGAAAACTTGTCTTGACCCACTACTCAGTCTTTATCATCCTTGCTTCTCCGTGCTCCTTATATGACCTGCTGAACTAATTTTCAGGTGCGTGTTATCAGATTTAAGGTTTGTTATAAATTTGCCTCCACTGTCACTTTTTTCTGCTGTTACATCCCTCAATCATGGCTGCTTTCCCTCAGAGTTGGTCTTGAAGTTCTCTTCTGCAGCCTCCTTTAGTCTGGTTTCTCACAGCTGGAATTGCCCCTGTATAGAAGACAATAGTCTATTTCCACCCTTCCTGAAAATCTGGTTATTTGAGGATTCTGTAAGAGCTAACTCATCTTCCTGTGTGCATATCTCCATATATGTAGCATACAGACTACTGTTGCCTGTATCACTAAATAAGTCAGAATTACAATTCCCACTGTTAATAAAATGTCCAGCTGCCTGGAATCACCTCTCAGGAGTAGGGAATGTTTCCTAAATAGTTGTGCAACAATTCTCTCAACTCTGTGATTGAAATGGTAAAAAATATTTTCAGGTAGATTGGGTGCTTCCCTAATACACTGGAATTCCTCAATTAAAGACAGAATTTTCCTTAAGCACCTGACCTAGACACTTTCAAGTCTTACCTTCAGGCACTCACACTACAGAAATACAATACAAGGTCCTTGCTTCAACTTCTTTTCCTGTTTTCAGTTTATAGCCTCTCCTTACTTTCATCCTCTTCTCTGGTTGTAATGTCTTACCTACTGGCTTTGGAAGAGTGGGTTGGTGGGGAATTACAGCCTGGCTGGTTTTTTTGGCTTCTGTTCCAGCTTTCTTGCCTTCAAACCTGTCCTGGGTTGCAGTCCGGACAGAGTTATTTTTTCTCAGTGGGCATGAGAGGGCAGAGCCCAGAGGTATGTGGGCTTTTCTAGGTTATTATTCTATACCACCTCAGGTCACCACTGGGGGACAAAAAAAAGGGTTTCCTACTTCTAAGAAGGAAAGAGATGTGGCTTGTGGTTGAGAAGAAAAGCATGGGCGTGGTGGGTCTGTCTGCCATTTCCTTCATTGTCTAGGTGTCACACCAAGTTGGTTCGGGCTTGGTGAGTATTATTTGCATGTAAATCACCCTCTTATTTGGGACACACTTGTTATTAATATTGTTGCTGTTACTGTTTGTTCTCTTATCTCATTACTGTTTCCAGTAAGTTGTTCTTATCTCAGCCCGCAATCTCTGCCTTTTGTGTCTCCCACCAGAAGAGGGCAGGGTGAGTGACACCTGGTTGGAGAGTGTCTTGCAAGGTGGAGGACACACTAAATTAGAGAATACCGTTCAACCACGACAGCCTTTAGTTGGTGTCCAATGTAGGGCAAGAAGGACTGAGATTACAACAACAGATCTACTCAGAATAGGTTGGAAACAATTATGATCTAATCATTTGCACAGAGTTGCTGATTACAAGTGTTGCTTTGTCTGTTCATGCAGGTGTGGTACCTATCCATGTATCACTCCCCTGTGTGCTTCTAATGGGGATCTTCTTCAAACCAAGGAGTGGAATCAGAATTCCTTTATTGCTGTACTGTGTGATACCAGTTTTTGACATGATAATATCAGGGGCAATGAGGCCATTGGAGATGTGTGTTCAATGTTGCTCTGCTTTCTTGGATGGGAATTCATAAATAATCATATCCAGCCTGTCAGGGGAACAGGGGAAGATGATTTTTCCCAGCTTTTCACCCCCTTTTTCTCCTTAGAATCATAGAATCATAGAATTGATTGGGTTGGAAAAGACCTGCGAGATCATCAAGTCCAACCCTTGGTCTAACTCCAGTCCATTAACTAGACCATGGCACTCAGTGCCACATCCAATCTGCGTTTAAAAAACTCCAGGGATGGTGAATCCACCACCTCTCTGGGCAGCCCTTTCCAATGCCTGATGACTCTCTCTGTGAAGAATTTTTTTTTTCAGGCCTGTTACATCAGCTTTTGAGAATTTTGAGTCCTGTTTGGATGTTAAAGAAAGCATTTCTTGTTGCTAACTCTGCCAGGTCTCCTTGGTGCTATTCCACACCATATTTAGATTCAAGTACGAGATTTCTAGGAAAGTCATTCATAGATCTGCCCTGAGGATGAATAGTCATGAGTGGCATGGAAGGTGGGATAAAATGGGCCATTTCTTGAGTAAATTCGTGGCTCCAATGGTTTGGACAGTCACACCTGAACAGATACAAGGATCCTGGTAAAGTGACAGAATGTTTGCAAGAAGAATACTGTCGCAACTCTAGAAAGGTGCAATTTATTGCTGCATTCTGGGATGCAACTACTGTTTAGCAGACACTGCTCAATACTAGGCAGCACCCTCACAGAGATGAGGAGGAAGACAGGCCGACAGGCATTGTGATCACTCAAACTGCAGCTGAACCAGAGGAACAACTTGTGCTCAACAGCAGTCATCCTCATATAGAAGTCCAAGATCAAGTCAGTTCCCTTACTGAGGGATGAAGGGGAAGTAGGGCCCTCACAACAGGTGGAAAAGAAAGGACCAGAGAGAATCACCAGATCCCTATCCCTGGGTGAGCTGCAAGACATGCAGAAAGATTTGAGCTGCCAGCCAGGAGAGCCCCTGATGACCTGGGCTGCTCCTATGCTGGGATATCACAGCTGACAATATTAAACTAGATAGCAGTGAAGCCAAACAACTGGTGTGGGGTGATGGCACCTAATAAGGCCCAATGGGTTGAGGGAGATGCCTCAGCCCCCTGCAGGAATGCTCCTGGCCGAGGACAAAGGCTTTCAAACTGATAAGATTAACAAAGGATGGAGTGTTAAGAAATAGCATGGCCTTCCTTTGTGATATCTTCTATAACCACTCTGGGGCCCACCTCCCCTCAGGCATCTGCATCACCATCACCCCCCCAATAGATTGACTTTTAGCCACACAAAACCACATGAAACAAAAAAGGTAGAAAAAGTATATGGAGTTTAAGCTCCAGCAGAGAGGGGAAAATGCCAGGACTCTGTGAAGGTAGCTGCTGCAGCTTGTCCTGTCTCCTCTTACCTCCTGGAACAATGTAAGGATGAGAAGACCATGTGCTTTCTATTTTTCTGTACTTTCTTAACTTTATTTTCTTGCAAAGCTTATTCTTTTATACATTCTATCTTGCATCTTATGCTAACAACTACTTTGATTCTTGCTTTATAAGCATCTTCTTTCCTGACTGTGTTTTGCTGCCTTAATACTAACTACAGTAACTTGCTTCACACTTTGCTACTTTATATTGGTTATTGCTTTTTGCTGTTCTTATCACCAGCAACACGAAACCCACCATAACTGTCATATATTTGTATTAATAAATGTTATTTCGGGAGCTGTTGTGGGAAAAGTTCTTTTCTAGCTATTAAGTGTGGTCCTCATATCAGGGGTTTGAAAACCTTCCAGCCTGTGTTCTGTACTAGTTCGGGAGGCAGTGCTGGGTTCATAAAGTTTTGATTACTCTGAGGACGCTTATAGCTAATAACTTTTATTAATACAGTTAAGACTAAAAATCTTTGCATTTCTGTCTCTATCCTCCCTTTCACGTGACAACTGGGATACCTGTCCTGGAATGTGGGCACTGATGAGGACAGAAACTCTGAGCCTATGGAGATGACTCCTGTCTAGTGTAAGGGAAAGGTATTCTCTCAAGGATGATCTAGTAGTGTGCCCAAGCAGGTGGAACACCATGGAAAAAGATGTCTAGTAACAGAGAATTAGCTGTGCTGGAGGTAATCTAAGGATTCAAATAGCAAGCAGTCCCCTATAGATCCAGATGAGGTCCAGTGCACACAATCCACATAGTGCAAGTTTGTGTGAAGGGTGCCATCATCATATGCCAACTCACTGGTGCTGATGTCAATGAAAGAAGAACAAAAATTGTTTCAAATACTGCTCCAGCAGCTTGAAGATATCTTTTTTCCTCCTTACCAAACTGTGCCTCGGCTGTGGAAAGGCTGTCCAGGACTGCAGACAGACTTGACAGACTTGGCCAAACTAGACCTTTACCCTGCCAGTATGGACCCAAGCCTCTGCTAGCAGGATCAAGTGCTCCTCTGCTCGAGAAAGAGGGTATGCACCACAAGGTAAAATGTGGCTTTCCCTGTGTGACCAGGGAGAGGATGTGAGGAAGTGGGATGCAATACCCATTTCTGCCCTAACAGCACAGGTATGTGAGTTGAGAGGAAAAACTACCACTGCAAGAAATCCTGCAAGGATAAATGCCACTTCAGTTTCCGGTGGGCAAGCCCTCAGACAAAATTGGAGGGCTGGTGTTGCTTCCAGTCTTCTTGTACGGACCTCCAGTTCTTATTTACAAGAAATGAGCTACAAGTACCATGACCAGAACTAGGCAGGTCCTGCCTCCAATCAGGTGGAGAAAAGGGACAATCAGATCTACTGGACTGTGTGGATGTGATGGTCTGGCACATCAGACTCACAGGAGTATAAGGCTTTAGTTGACACTGGCACACCATGTCTCCTGATGCCATAAAGAGATGTAGAGACAGAATCCATCTCTATTTCTGGTGTGAGAAGGGGATCCCAACAGCTGACTACAGTGAAAACTGAAGTCAGCCTGACCATAAACAAATGGCAAAACCACCCCATTGTGACTGGCCAGAGGCCCTGTGTATCCTTGGCATAGATTACCCAAGGTGAGGGTATTTCAAGGACCCCAAAGGGCATCTTTTGGCTTTTGGGATAGCTGGTGTGAATAGAGAGGAAATTAGACTGCTGAATACCTTGCCTGGTCTCTGAGGACCCTTGTGCTGTGGGACTGCTGAGGGTTGAAGAACAACAGGTACCGATCGGTACCGCAACAGTTCACCATTGACAATACCTGACCAACCACAGCTCTGTGACCCCCATCCATGAGAGGATTCATGAACTGCAGAGCCAGGGAATGAGTGGTCAGAAAGATGCACTTACCCTTTAATACTCCCATATGGCCAGTGTGTAAATCCAGTGCAGAGTGGAGACTGACCATAGACTATTGTGGCCTGAAGGAAGTCACATCACCACTGAGTGCTGCTGTGTTGGGCATGCTGGAATTTCAGTAGGAACTGGAGTCCAACACAGCAAACTGGTGCCATCACCAACATTGCTAGTGTATTTTTCTCCACTCCTTTGTCCACAAAGTACATGTCACAGTTTGCTTTCACCTAGCAGAACATCCAGTACACCTGAAACCGACTGCCTGAGGGATAGAAACATGGCTCCACCATGGGAAAAGGATGAGGCTCCAAAAGACTTGCAATATGTTGATGACATCCATGTGTTGGGCAACACAGCAGATGAAGGTTTTGAGGAAGGGGAGAAGATAATCCAGATCCTCCTGAAGGCCAGTTTTGCTATAAAGCAAAGTAAGGTCAAGGGACCTGCATAGGAAATTCACTTTTTAGGAGTAAAATGGCAAGATGGACATAATCAGATGCCAAAGGATATGGTCAACAAAAGAACAGCTATTTTCCAAGTAACCAACAAGAAGGAAACACAAGTTTTCCTAGGTGCTAAGTTTTTCGAAGATGCGTATTCCAGATTAGTCAGACTGTAAGCTCTCTCTATCATGTTACAGTGAATAATGATTTCAAGTAGAGTCCTGAACAACAACAAGCTTTTAAACAAATCAAATAGGAGATTCTTCACACAGTAGCCATTGGAGAAGGCAGGACAGAAAAAGATGTGGAAAATGTGCTCTATCAAATGATGAAAATGGTCCATTCTGTATTCTCTTGCAAAAGGTACCTGGGGAGATTCAAGGATGACCCTTGGGGTTCTGGAGTTGAGGTTTGTTACACCTCAACTGAAAAAGAGATCCTGGCAGCTTATGAAGGGGTTCAAGCTGCTTCAGAATTGACTGGCAGGGATGCATAGCTCCTCCTGGCACCCTGACTGCCAGTGCTAGGCTGGATGTTGAAAGGGAAAATCCTTTCCACACAACATGCCACCAATGCTACATGGAGTAAGTGGGTTGTGCTGATCTCACAGCACGCTCAGATAGGAAACGCCATTCACTCAGGGGGTTGTGGAAGTCACCACAAACTGGCCTGAAGTAAAAAATTTTGGATTATCATCAGAAGAAGAGAAGAAGGAAGTGATGCATACTAAGAAGGCCCCACCATATAATCAGCTTCCAGAAATTGAAAAATTATACTCTCTTCATTGATGTATCATCAGGATACATAAAAATTGGAAAGCTGCTATATGAAGCCTTTATGCAGTGAGTTGCAGAAGGTCTTGGGGGACAAGGTGGATCAAGTCAGGTTGCAAAGCTGAAAGCCATCCAGCTGGTTTTAGATATCACAGAACAAGAGAAATAGCCAGTGCTCTACCTCTGTACTGAGAGGGTACAGATTGGTTGGGGTGGCTGGACCCATGGAAAAAGACCAATTGACAGTGCAGAGGGAAACTGTCTGGGTAAGACATCACTGCCTGGATAGAGAAGTTGAATGTAAAACTACATCATGTAGATGCACATGTACCCAAGAATCAGGCCTCTGAAGAACATGGCAACAACAGACAGGTGGATGTGGCTACCTGAAGTGTTTCAGGTGGGTTTGGACTGGCAACATAAGGGTGAATTATTTCTGCCTTAGTGGACTCGGTATGCCTCAGGTCTCCAGAGAAGAGATGCAAGGGTTCATGTTTGAGGGGATGACTTAACCATGCGCACTGTCTCCCAAGTTATCCATATCTGTGAATGTGCACTGCAGTCAAGCAGGCCAAGTGGGTAAAGCCTCTGTGGTGTGGTAGACAGTGTTCAAAATACGCATCTGGGGACGCCTCACAGATTGATTACATCACACTCCTGCAAACCCACAAAGGCAAGTGCTACCTGCTGACAGTGGTGGAAACAACTACTGGATGGCTGGAGATATACCCTGTGCCTCACACCACTGCCTTCAACACCATCTTGGGCCTTGAAAAGCAAGTGCTGTGGTGACATGGCTCCCCAGAAAGAATTGAGTTGGACAGTGGGACTCATTTCAAAAAGAGCCTCATGGACACCTGGGCCAGAGACCATAAGATTGAGTGTGAGTGTGTCATATTCCCTATCATGCCCCAGGCTCTGGGAAAATTGAATGGTACAATGGACTATTAAAAACCACATGGAAAGGAAGGGTGGTGGGACCTTCAAACGTTGGAATCTGTATTTGGCAGAGGCCACTTGGTTAGGTAACACTAGAGGCTCCACCAGTCAAGCTGGCCCTGCCCAATCAAACCTCCATGTGCCATAGAAGGGGATAAAGTCCCAGTGATGCATGTGACCAATATGTTAGGAAAGACGGTTTGGATTAATCCGGCCTCTGGCAAAGGCAAGCCTATCCATGGAATTGTTTTTGCTCAAGGACGTGAGTGCACTTTGTGTGTAATGCAGATGGACATGTCAGCATGATGTGTACCTCAAGGGGATTTGACTTTTGGGTGAGAACAGTCTGTAATGTTGAATTCTATAATATTGGTTGCTGAATGACATTGCCACTGTATGCCATAACAACCACTGACAATGAGGATGGAGTGCTCCAGCTACACCAGTCATGAACTCCTGACAGCACACTAGCCCTCTTGCCCTTGAGGACATTTAGTGTGAAGAGAACACACAGTCATGGACTAAATGAACTCACCAGACATCTTTGAGAGATGGCTACTGACTTTAGATATGATAGCTATGATTGTGTAGATAGACAGACAGACAGACAGACAGACAGACAGATAGATAGATAGATAGATAGATAACCAGTAAATAATGTTGTGGTTTTCAGCCAGTACAGAGTTAATTCCTTCTTATTAACAGTGAAGGGACAGAGCCTGGAGCCATCTGGGGGTGTCTTATGTTAGTGTTCTGTACCACCTCAGGTCTCCACTGGCTGGGCGAAAGTAAGGGATTTTCACGTCTGAGGCTGGAGGGTGTGAGACTTTTGTTTGGAAAAAAAGGTTGTATGCAGAGGGTACATCTGCCAATTTTGTTTCTTGTTTCGAGGTTGCACTGTGTCAGTTGAGGCTTAGTGAGCATTCTTTGCATGGAAACCACCCTCTTTATTGGTATACTTTTCTTATTAATACGGTTGCTGTTACTGGGGGTTTTCCGTATCTGATCACTGTTTTCAATAAGTCGTTCTTATCTCAGCCCACAATCTCTGCCTTCTGTGTCTCCCACCAGAAGGGGCAGGAGGGAGAGGGGTTTGGTTTGGGAGAGTCTTGGGTGAGGGTAGAGGACTAAATTAGGGAGTGGCATTCCAAAACAAGGACAAAAACCTCTTAGAGTTTGTCCTGCGCTGAGATTTTGGAGCTGCTCTGGTGATAGCAACCCATCACATGGTTTCAGTATGTTCCACCCTAATGAAAAAGTTTTTGTCTCATATAAGGTAAATATTTTCAAAATGAATGAAGAAAATGCAGCAGTTGATAAGCATCATTTAATACTCATAAAGGTGCTGTTGGAAAAGGGTATTTTTATAGTTACATTATATATTAATTTTAAAGTAATGATTTTTGGAAGGGTTGTGGGGCATTGCAGAAGTTCACCTGACCTATGGCTCCCTGAGGGAATGGGACAAGCTGTATGCAACTGTGAAGGTGCTGCTGGTGGGGAAGGATCTAATATCACTAGGGACAGGAGACTTGAGCCTTCTGCATCCTTCTGCATCCCAGCGATCATGCAGTTCTCTTGTCCTGTATTTTACATGGGTACCATACTTGTTTACAGTAGTTCGTCAAGCTAGAAGAGGAAATTGTTTTGCTGTGATAAGTTGTAATTATAGAAACCACCTTCAAATAAATTGTTAAAAAGCTATTCTGTTGTATGGCATATTTCCCTATTTGTATGCATTTCACTTTTCACTTATCACTAAAAAATGTGACTCTAACTCTTGGATTTAAAAAGAAAACAAACCAAACCCAACAAAGTCAAAGGAGAGAACTGTCACCAGCGCTGAAAACGAAATTGGTTTTTCTTTATTTAGAGTATTTTTTGTTTTGAGGAATTAGAAGTTTACGGTGACATCTGAGCTGCTCTGCCCCAGTAAAGTCAATAGCGGTTCAAAACCTCCAGCTCATGTCCCATCTGTAACTTTCCAGCAACAGACTACCTTAAAAGAAAAAGAATAAATTAAAATTTGGCACAGAAACAGGAAATACATGAACCTGTCACAGTAAGCACTCTCAAAGGGCAAGCTGCTTTACAGGAGCTAATTAACCTTAGGAAATAATTACACAAATATGCAAATATTGTTTAGATAATTCCATGTGTTATCAACTCAGGTAGTCCATCATAACTAAAGACCCAGCAATGTTAGAATCTGGCATAGTTGATAAGACTTGAGTTGCTGCATTACTTGAGCTTGGTATTTAAGAATTAATGACTGATATTCCATTACTAAATTTTAACTGTTTTTTGAATGTAACAGAACGTAACATCATATTCACCATGTGCAACCTGCTTATCTATGTATTCCTAGGCACTCCAGCTGTTAAAATGCTATATACATTTCCACTCTTAGCACTAGCAGTGCTGGAAAAAATGGCAGACCAAAATCTAACTTCTTTCACTCTACTGCCCAATGGATGGCCTGGGTATTTGCCCACAATCATTTTGGGTTTTCAGGGAATTAAAAACTAATACAGAGAGAATTCTGAATCTGCAAGTTAGTTTTCTCAAAGTAAAATCTCCTTTTGAAACAAAACATGGATCAGTATTTTATACAAGTGTATTCTGTTAGCATTGCATAGACCCCAAAACAATGCAGTTGGGAGCTTCCATTTTTGGTGTAAGATCCCCCAAAATTGACCCCACCTGGTTTAGACTGGAGGAGCCCAGAAAGCCCTTAACTTGTTCCAGGCCTTGACTTGAGGCTAGGCACATCAGCGACTGGCAAAATCTTCCGTTCCACAAGCTGCTGCTTCAAGCAGCTGTAGGAGAAGTTCTGGCCCTGGAATATGAAATTGCTTTAGATATATGTGAAACATGAATTTATTAATCATTATGATATTATTTTCATAGTCTGTACTGTTAAATTATTTTATTAAAATTTTATATTAAAATGAAAAGCTCCATATTAATAACTTACAATATTTTTTTTTAGCAACCACTGTTTTGGTTTAAAAAGCGAGACATTTTTTACATAAAGTTAAGAGATGGTGTTTTTAAAAATACGGGGGGGAAAAAGCCTTTTGTCGCTGGAAAAAGGAATCTTAAACTGGTATTTGTCAATATTCATCTCTTCCACATAAAATTTCTTTCTATTTCTAAACACTTGTTGATCATTTCTCATTCAATAAGAGCAAAAAGCATCTTTTTGATCAGCCCCATGCACCAGTCCTTAACTGAATCAGAACCGAATATATAACTACTTACCTTCTATATTACTTTTATGGATGCCCCTTTTATAACAGGTTCCAGAATGTGTGTCTTCTCTAGCATTCAGGAAAAGGAATAAATCAGCAATCTAAAATCCCCCAGCAATACTTGGGTTAAATGATTTTAATCACCTTTATCTCCAAGGCAATGTTCAGTGGGATTTGCCGCATCCAAGTATGACAGGTGTTCAATATCTTATAGTCTCCATAGCATTAGTAGTCACTGGTGGTAAATGAGTTATATTTGCTGTGTTTTTATTGGTGAAAAGAACTAAAATACAATCATCATCTCATGGCTAGGCTTCATGAACAAAGATTTGGGAAGGACTCTATCCACGCTTGCTGCAAGCATGCTGGTGGCTAAAGAGGCTGATGTAGGATAGGCAAGTCCGATGGCAAAAGGCACAGCGGAACGTCTCCTTTGGCAATAATGGCAAGGAGTGGTTCTTTCTGCGTTGTCTTTTCTCCTTGAGACTGACTCTGTGTGTGTTCTCAAAGGCAGCAGCAGCGGCGTGAATGGTGTGTCTC
>VWZD01001211.1:4080-32136 GCA_013396695.1 Sakesphorus luctuosus
TCAAAATTTGCTTTCAGTAAAAATTTTATATTAAGGCTGTTGGAGTTAAAAAGGTACCTATAAGAAATACAGATGAAGTTTCACTTGTAATGTAAAGCTGTTTAAATTGCAGCCATGTATGTTGTCTGTGTTCTGTGTTTGTGTAGGCCCATTGCTTACTTTGGCACAGGATAGGGAAGAGATTTGCACGTAGAGGAAGCTCCTTTTTTTTCCTGACAATGATTACTTGTAATTGTGCTTGTGTAAAGTGGTTGTTGTTTTCCTTCCTGTCCTATTATGTTTCCCTTGAGCTTAGCTAAGTAGCGGAAAGATCAAAAAATAAAACAGTCTAAGGCAATATTGGAGAGACAGGCTGAAGATGTATAGGTTGGGTGAAATCAGAGAAGTAGTTGCCTATAGTTATAGTAATAGCAATAATAATATGAGACATAATGAAAGATCACCACAGTGAAAAAAAAACCCAGAAAGTAATTTTTATAGTTATATCTTTGAGGACATACTTGAATTTTTTGAGATTTGTGCCATGGTTTCGATTTTTTTGCAGGCACTGCTTGCACTTTCTTGTCTGGATATGTAGTGCAAAGTGCATTATTGTTAGCAGGACGTCTGTGAAAGTTCATACTGCATTCCTGGAGTAGCAGTGAAGGATTCCTACTTTGTTTCTGGTTGTGATTTCATATTTTTTTTTAAACTTCTGTGTCGGTCTAAAATTATAATTTAAATAATGATACTTTATGAAGACAGGAGAAGTTCTTTTAAATCTTAACCTTTGAAGGATTAGATTTTTTGGTGGATGCCAATCACTCGACTTAAGTATTTAGCTTTTATAGCTGGTTTTCTTATTCTGTAATATTTAGCTTTGCTTGGAACTGACTTGTCAGAAGCACTAGAGGTCACCCGTGTTCCACAGCAAGAGAAATTTTGGCTCCAAAACAACACCATTTGTATGGATAGGAGGATGTATCTTCAGAGAAGTAATCTGTATTAAGTAAACTGTTAGGAGTTTCCAGGTGTTTCAAGTTTTTCCAGAAAAAAATTCAAATTAATTCCTTGCAGCTTTCCAGTACAGGCCAGATTAAGACTCTTCTACAAGTAGAGTACAACAGTGTCAATATTTGGTAGGACAGTCTTTCAGAGAAGTATGTTACAGAAATAAACTTGTAGGAATTCTTGGTAGAGTTCTCATTTATGGTATTCTCTTCTTTAAAGTGACTATAGTTGTGCCTGTGAAAAGAGGTACAACATGCTACTTACACTTTGTTCATAGCAATGAGGTAGTTGTCAGTCTAACTGGCAGACGAGCATTCTGAAAGCATACTGAAAGTGTTATACTGGTAATCCTTAACCAGTTGACAGTTATTTCTAAAACTTAGTGCTGATCTCTATGGAGTTAATAGTGTTTTAATAACTTGTTCTGAGTTTAGTTTGGCTCCAGTATTGAAGTCTGCACAGATGCCACGACTGCTGCGGTACCTTAAGTTCAAGGAAGTGAAGAGTTGTTCAGATCATCTGCTGTTCAAGGCCCCCCAGACTTTTAGGGAAGAAACTGTGCAGTGTTCTTGTATTCTCTCACCTGGAACTGTAACAAATAGAAAAACTGTAGCTGTCCCTTGGCAGCCAAAACCAACTCGTAGGGTATGTATCTGCAGGGCAGGGGAAGGCAGGGCACCATGTCAATGATCCAGAAGCACAGCACGTCTTATGTTTGGTGAAAAAATGAATTCGATTTTGAGTGTTTGATTCCTTGTGTCATTAAGCAGAAGTGATATCCACTACTAGTGCACAAATTGCACATCAGTCCTTGCATCAGCATATCATTATTAGCAGTGCTATTGAATGAGGTTTTGATTTGAATCTGCTTGTTTTCTTAGAGAAATTAATTGCGTTTTTAACATCAGGATTAACTTAACTGGCAAGTATTGAGTACATACTGTCTGTTGATTTAAGAGCTGACTTTCATCTGTATCCCTGGGGAATACCTCCAAACCCTAGCAGAAACTGTCTGTGATAGTTACAGTTTAAAGCTGCTTGCCTAATTTCTGTATTTTTTATTTAGAATCCTAGTGTATTTACCTGAAATACATACCTTGACTATTCTCTTCTGTCTGATCAGTTTTATGAATAATCCATGTTGCCTTGGCTGTTGTACTGAGCAGACAGAAGGCCTCCTAGAGCATTTGAGACCTTAATTCTTCTCTGTCACTCAAAGAGGTCCAGAATACACTGATCCTGTTGTGTGACTGAAGACTGATACTTCTAAATATTGAAAAAAGAATGAATGTTACACAGAGGAGGTACCAAAACCTCTGTAGCAGTGTTTGTTTTCTGTGGTTGTTTTATCTTAAACCAAGTCAGATTTTAGAGTAATAGGGGGCTCATCAACAGCTACTTCCTAAACTGGCAAATCTCGTGCCTAAGGGAAATAATTCTGTCCTTTCAAGATACTTCTGTCCATTTGTAGTCCCATGGGAACTCCATGGGAACAACCAGCTCACAGCCCAAAGGGTTATTCAGCCTCCAGGTGTATAGAGATCACAGCAGTGGATTTGCAGGATTCCGTGACACACAAGGACACTAGAGCTTTATTTTCTTTTTTTTTATTACAGATTACTGCAAATTACTGTTAATAAAGGACTGTATATACACACACGCACACACTGAGAATGATTTGCTCAGGGGTGGCTCTTAGAGAGAGAGGTTCCCTGTTAGGTGTAAGTAATTTGTGTGGGGTGGGGCACAGACACAAGGACAGACGCAGGACACCACCACACGCTGCTGTCAATGATGCTGCTAATTTCTGGTTTTCACCTGAGGCAGCCAGTAGATGATGGTGTATTCTTTTCTCCAAGACCAATTTTAATTTTTCTAGATCATTGTCAATTCCTACTTTCTCATAGTGTTTTCTCCCTTTTCCACACAAAAAGTTGTAGTTAGTTTCTTGTTTTGTGCATATTGATGATATCTCAGGATGTCTCCAATTTCGAGGCTGGTAGGCATTTTCTATTTCAGCAGACATCTTCTGTTCAGTAGTCTTCCCCTTATAACCAGGTCAACTTTATGGCTGCTCACATCACTTCTATGGTGAAGAAGCAAAACAGAACAATGGTCTTACACTGGCAGTTATTTGTAGTACTGCAGTTTTGTGCTTTACTGTAGTTCACCAGGAAAAGGAAATAAAACTGTCACTGCAGTGAAAAGGCTCATAAAAAGTTAGAAGTCCTTGACAGTAACTCTTAGTCATTAGCTTTATTCCAGTATTATTAAGAAAGTGTATGTCAGTCAAGATTCAACATTTGTGTTCATAGCTTAAGTTCCAGCATGCTGCAGGAAAACATTGTTTTTTCTCTGATACATCTTCAGTAAAATAACAGGCAGCTGTATGCAGGACTTTAAGATTGCAGTCCTCTTGTATTGCAAAACAAGTACAAAACTGCTGAGTTTTTACCTGTCAAGGACAACTATAACAAATTGTTGTTTCTACAAACCCTAAATTACTGTAATTCCTCCATGATTTCTGAACTGAACATTCAGCTAGTGTAATGAATTAAAGTAGCAGTAGGCTAGATGATCTTGGAGGAATCAATGTGGATCTGAGACTTGCTTTTATTTTAGACAACTGCAATTTCAGATGATCTTAATTTCTCCACTGTTGTTTAATTAGATCTCCAACTGGCGACTGTCTAAAGGGTTTTGGAATTCTGCTTATCCGTGGGGTTTTTGGATATAAGGTGAAATGGAAAAGGAGTTGCAGCAGTTAATGTCTTTATATGTTCATTTGTGCAATATTCACAGTAACAGAGTAACTTAATGTTGCTGCTCAGGTGTCTTTACTGGAAGCAAAGTGCACGCACAAGTGGAATAAGAAAATACTTTCCTGAAGATACTATTCAGTCAGTTACTTCACCAGTAATTACAAAATTCTTTCCTCCACCTATGTCTATACATTCCCTTTACAGGATGTTTTCCATGGCAATCTGAACTTCAGGAACCATTCATACAATAATGCTCTTTGATGATGTATAAATGGGATCTAGTTCCAACAGGAACCAAAATTGTAAAAGAACCATTTATTTCCATCGCGGTTGTGTATTTTAGTGTGAACTGTTGTGTGAGGAACATTTTGTCCCTTGAGTTTTTGTAGATTTATTCATAAAGTTGAAGTCTGAAAGAAATCCATATTTTAACAGGACATGATCTTGAATCTAAAGAATGCTTGTTGGTGAACCTCAAAGGGAAGGCAAAAAGCAGACATTGACAGTCTTCTCCATGTTTTCCTCCAACTTCTACCTCAGTTATAAGAACAAAAAATAAAAAATACTTGGATCTTAGTAACCGAGAGAGACAGAGAGCAGTTAAAATTAGTAGATCCACTTTCCAGTTCTTAGCATATTGAAAACTTTTCATGATAAATGAAACTCTGGGATGATACTGATAGGATTGCAGTACAGTGCGGTGTACAAGACTCTGGCTGGCTGGGAAGGAAGGAAAAACGGAAACAGTCCATCATGGCTTTTTATGATATTGGTAACAAGTGCTTTGTGCTTTAAGATGCTTTTTTGTGATCAGGAAACAGTACTCAGATGAAGGTAAAAATTCTCAAATTTATTTTTATGGAAAAAAAGTCTACAGAAGTATGCACAGAAAAATAGTATTCACTCTAATTATTAGACAGTAAAACTATTTTTCCATCCCAGGCACCTGAGAACATAATTCAGAATAATTAGGTATGACTTCTTATCCTTTGTCGAATGTATTGATAGTATTAGGGAAAATTTTGGTAAATGTTTGTATTTACAAACCACCTTATATCAAGCATTTATTTCTCTTTCAGCTCGAGGAAAAGAATGTCAGTGATAGTTCGCACACCATCAGGAAAGTTAAGACTCTACTGCAAAGGAGCTGTGAGTTTTAATCTGTTTCCACTATAACAAAGAATATGTGCTACCAATACAAAGACAAAAGCAAAAAGTCATTATAACTGCAGTCAAAACTTGAAAATGTGGAGGAAGGAGTGTTGATGTCTCTTCCAATTTACATCATTTTGCTATGTAGATGTTTAATGTGATGAGCTAGTTAAGTCTTTTTATACTAACTGCCAGTTAAAGTGTGACAAACTTGTTCATCCTATTCTTTGTACTGGACTAATACCTTTATGCTTCCTATTAATTACTTCCTTCTATACTCACAAGAAAATGGATGAATCTGTAGATGAATGTATTAGTTACTTGCTGGAGCAGCTGAGAATGGATCACTAGGTAGATATAGTAATCTAGCATGACTGACTAGATGGGAATTTTAACCTGCCATTGACATTGTGCCAGAAATAAATTTTTCCTAAAGCAGGACTATGGAAAGGTACCCTAATCATAATGCATATGGGAATGTCAGAGTAGCTCATTAGTTCTTGTTCTGTAAGTCAAGTTTGAGGGGAAGGGAGACAAAATCCTGTTCCCAAATGAGTTAAAAAAGGAAGTTGATTGAATAAAAATGCCCATTCGATATTATCTTAGGTGAAAAGAAGAAACTGTTGTTAATATTCTGTATATTAAGTTGTCTACAAAAGACTGAGGATGGCAATTGCAAAGCACTAATTTTATTTTGTGGGCTTAATATTAAAAGTGAAAGACAACGTTTTGGCACTTTTCAAAATAATGGGAAATAACAGCAAAAAAAGTGGAAGAGAAAAACTGCATTGTAGCAGAGTTTGTATACTTAGAAAATCTGAGGACTGGAATGCCCTTTTTTAACTTCTGAAATAAGATTAGGACTATTAATTTTTAATGTTTAAATAATACAGTGCTGTATGGTTTTCTGCCATTTTCTTACATGATTTTTATTGTTTACACAAAAAAATTATATTAAATTGTTGTGTGTTAATTTTATTTGATTTGTAGGATACTGTAATTTATGACCGTCTTGCTGAAAGTTCAAAATACAAAGAAATCACCTTAAAACATCTAGAGCAGTTTGCTACAGAAGGTGGGTGATATTATTCAATATAAAAATAAATATGAAATTCAGTTACTGCTTAGCTTTAACTGTTTTTTCAGTTTTACATTGCTGTAATGTTTTTCTTATGTTAAGTTTGAAAATTACGTTTTAGTAATGCCTCCATAAAAAAGATCTTCTTCCTGAGAAGTTTTAGTAATAACTTTATGCTTAAAAAAACCCAAAAAATGATCCAACGTACCCACAGAGTACACAGTGGAGTCTTGTAACCAAAATATATTTTTCCAAAGAGCAAACATGTTGCACAGTGTTTCTGTGAAGATCTCATTTCCCATGGTAGCTTTTACGTCCCACACACAGTGAATGCTGTAGGGATGGCACAGAGGAAGAAGTAGCCAAAGATGCTTGGAAATGATTTAGGTAGTTTTATGCTGCACTGTCACCAGTCCCAGTAAGGGAATTGCCAGCATTCCATTATGGTGTGTTTTGGTATCTCTGCTGTTTTAATAATCACTTCTACAAAACAGTTGCCAAAGGTGGGGAACCCCCCTGTGGGGATTTGTGAAGTAGGAATAGTAAGTAAAATTTGAAAGACTGTGCAATTAAGATGATTGATACAGACAGCCAGTTAGTTAATTATAGTGGATTCCACAGTACAGATGTGAGCAGAAAAGCAGACTGTAAGAAGGTTTCTGCATTCATGTAGGTTTTTCTAGCACAATTCCTAAATCTTCCATGGCATCCCCTTTTCAGGTATCTTAGTAAAGGATTATAGTGTTTTACTGTGCAGCATCATAGTGTTTTAATTTATTCGTAAGTTGGTATAGAGTAGCTGGAAGCAGAATTACAATAGTTATGGAAATCTGAACTGCAGTGTTTTTCACTCTTCATTTCTTTAATACACTGATCCTGGAGCATTAAAATTGTGTCTTAAGAAATCAGCTTACACTGGAAAGCAAACTTTCCTTCTAAAATACAATCCTTGCCTTTTGTTAAATGGTATCTGGCTAAATACTCTTATATCATGAAAGATTATTTTCCTGTCATATGTATGACTTCTATGCACTTTGTCTTTTGATTTACAGTGGAATTTAGTTTTGATTAGTGTAGTCAGCAGCTTCAGTCTCTTAGTTCTATCAGTAACAGCAGAAGCAAGTCATAGATCTGTTCCTTTTGTTAGTTTTTCATATCAAGATCTCTGCAGGAAACATTGGTTAGTCTTAAATAATCTCAAAGTAATAAAGTTATAATAAATAATACAATAAATTTGAAAGCAGAACTAAACCCAAACAAATTTGACTGATGGTACAACCCAAGCCTTAGATACACACTGGAATCAAATGTGTGCTTAACCAGAATTGGTCAGGGAAAAGTTATGTAGGTGTCCAGTTAGTTTGGGTCATAAGGCTATATATTAGGTTACAGAAGAGACAAAATTAGATCAATATCTGCTGTCCTGTGTGAATTGATGCAAAAATTTCAATCCAGTTCTTAATTACTCTTCTCATTAAATCAGTGGTACAACTCCTTAGCAGTCTGGTTGGACCAAATAAACTAACATAAAAAGTGAAAAATTCCACCCATCTTTAGAACCACGTATTAGTGTTAAGAAGTTTGCTCAAGTACTTTTTGTATCCTCCTTTTCAACAGAAGAGGGAATTGCTAACCTTTCAAAAGCATAAAATTCAACTTTTTTAAAAAAGTACAAGTCTCTGGAATCCGTTAAAAAATTGGTATTTATTTTTGCATCAGATTTAAATTGCAGCCAATGAAATTGCAAAGTTTCTCATGAGTATCCTTTCATGTGGTAGTACAGTATGTCCTTGGCATTTGCTGCATAGTCTTGGTGTGTTGTTCAAAAATGAAGTGGTTAGCATGGCTGGCATTTATATGTAAGCATTTATTAAGCTTGAGTGTTAATGCCCACTTGGGTAGAAAAAGTGTGTAGTTTTCCTGTTGTTCCAGTCTGTTAAGAAGCAGATTTAATGGTACTTTGTTTTCCACTTTTTGTTTGAAAAATTCTTTTAAATCAAAATGAAAAGAGTCTTTATTAGAAGTAGAAAAAATAATCAGGCTCTGATTTGAAAAGAGAAAGCAAATATCTTGAAAAAATTGCTTGCTGACATTCCATACACTTGGATTTCTTTTCTTCATTTTATCATCTGCAGAAAATAGGTTGAAAGAATTGTGGAACTAGTATCCCTATTAGTCAGACAGAGATTCCTTTCCTCCCCTTCACCTACATTCATTACTTTGGAGCTTGTTACCTTATCCTTATTACACAGAGTAAAAAGAATTAGTTGAGTTGTCAGCCTTAATTTTATTCTCTTAAGTCTAGATGGTGAGATGCTGTCTTCCTAATGCTGTTTAGTTGTCAAGGTACTAGGATTACAAATGATTTTCATCCTGAAGATGCTAAATTACATCTAAGACACGTGTATTATTTTATGCCCAACTTCTTGATCATTTCAAAATCACCACCTGTGCTGAGCTGTGCACAATAGAAACCTGTGAACAAATAAAGATTGCATTTAGCCATCCCTTGTTATGGTGTTGTTTGTCTCCTAGAGCAGAGTGGGAAGAGGACCAAAGGGTAACTACATTAGTCCTGCCTGCCCCTCTTCTAAATCTACCAGTGTGCAAGCTGTGTCTTTATGAGAGATCATTTGGCTAGAGCAATGCTCTTTTCAGTATATCAAGAATTATTGTGACTTCATGCTCTAGAAATCTGACAATATGTGAAAATAAATCATCAGAACATTCGCACCTAGCTACTTCAAATGAATGTAAATGAGCGTTGTCAAAAAATAGATATCTTTAAATCATACAGTCGCAAATTCTTGCTGCAGTGCTTAAATCAGATTTCTACAGAAGGAAAACATCATTTAGTAGTAATCAGTTCAAAGATTGTAAAGTAAAATCTCCAAATAGTGCCTGTACGCAGAGATTTTATTTTAAAATTTGTAAAACTGAACGAATCTGTAAGATGGGAAAATTACATGAGAGGATTCAAAGTTGGCTTCTAGATGGTATATTTCGAACTTCAACTGAGAATTTCCTAAGGGTATTGAGGAGGAGTGAAGAGTGTAGTTGTTACATTATAATGATAAATCGTAACTTTGCTTCTTTCCAGCATAGCAGCATTTCAGTTTATACAATTTTTTCTCAGAAATAAAATTCAATCTTAAAATGTTCATAAAAATCTTCTAAGTGTTGTGATCACTTCATTACAGTTTAAACTATGTTGAATCTTATGTATACTTGTATAATTTTTTCCTCTGAAGGACATCTACCTGTATTATATTCAGCTATTTTGAACTGTTACTCTGTTGAATAAATTTCTATTTATAGAACATTTTTACCTTGCATACATTTTAAAAGTTCCCCAAGATACACAGCAGTAAGCTGAAAATCAGGCATAAGCATTCAGCATAAATTCAGTTACTCATTGCAGTCATATCAAGGAAAGGACTAACAAATACTGAATGATATTTATTATCTGCTTTCTCTTTAGGCTTAAGAACTCTGTGTTTTGCCGTGGCTGAGATTTCAGAAAGTGATTATCAAGAGTGGTTAGATGTCTATCACCGTGCTTCTACAGCTATACAAAACAGAACACTCAAACTTGAGGAGAGCTATGAACTAATTGAAAAAGTATGTGTAGCTTGTATAGATCTGTAGGGTTTGGTTTATTTGAGGGGGAAGATGGAGGGTGGGCAGAGGGATGAGCAGAAGTGTGGGGTTTTAATTATTCTTCCTTTCTATACCATGAAAAGTGAATCATTGTTGAGGAATAATGCTTAGACAGAAAAAGGTATCTAACCATATACTGACAGTTGTGTCATGTATTCCTTGCAGTTTAGATAATCAAAATGAAGGAAAAAGTAATTTGACAAAGTTTTTGCCCACGTATTTAGCTTGCTAGAAAGTGTCAATTTGAGTTGAAGTACTGGGAAGCTTTTTTTCAGAGTTGCTCTGTTATTAAAAAAAGTGTAATAACAGACAAATAGCATGTGTTTCATTACTGAATGAGCTTGGAACCATGGAGTAGTCAAGATTGGAAGGGACTTTAGGAGGTCATCTAGACACAAATCCCTGCTCAAAGCAGGGCTCATTTTGCTTGCCCAACATTTTGATGAAGTTTGAGTATCTACAAGGAGGGAGTTTTCCCCATGTAGTACTCATCCTGCTTCTTCAGGCACTCTTAATATAGTGTTCTAGTGGTCCTTAGTGCTCTAAGCCCTAAGCTTTTTTTGTGTCTCTCTGTTTGACTTGCTACACTTTATCAACCTGTCTTGCATTGATGGCCTGCAAAGGGAGGTGATACCTAGATCCAGCATCACAGGAGCAGAGCCTTGAGTTCCCCTGAAGTTCCTGGAGCCAAGCAGGCGATTAAGACTTCACTGCCTCAACAAAACAGGCTCCCATGACTCTTAAATTTGTAAGAAAAAGTGAAAGAGAGCAATAGTGTTTGAAGTTTTAATACTTAAATTTTGGGGGGACTATTTTTGGGTTTTTTTCCTTGGAAAGTATAAGAGAGATTACATCAATGAAGCTACTTAAAATTCAGAGCCTCAGGAACTTGAGAGTGTTTAATCCATGAAAAAGAGTGAGAGTCACTTGTGGGACTTCAGTTTACATAAATGACTAGTTTATCTAGACATGACAAGACAGTCTTAGAACTATGTAATGTTTTAATGCCACAACAACCCTGCTACCATTAAAAATTTTTACATCAGCTGCACAAGTACTTTCTCAGTATGTGGTACACAGGCTATGCTGCAACCAGGATTGCACAGTAGTAGGTTTATAATGATGTCATTAGCAAAGCCTAGCATGATGAGTTTAAAGGTATAGAAATGTGAAATAAAAATGGCTGTATTCACAAAAACTGTATAGATTTGCTCCATAGGAGGTTAAAACTAAGCATAATCAGCACTATAGTTTTAAGATTGAGTTGACAGGTGTATTTTGTTTTTTTCAAAATGAGGATAAATCATAACAAGACAGAAGGCATAATAAGAGTGCTCCTGAAGTCTTAAATCTAAGAGGTGCTTTTCAGGAAAAGGTAGCTGTTTCTGAACAAGCTACTGAGCTTGTGAATAGTTAGTTGAAGTTTGAGTGGTCACACTGTGCATTCTGTCAAGCCACATAAATATCTAAGTTAAGACTCATAGGAATGAACTGGAAGTTCTTATTTGTCAATACCAAATCTGATTAGTGAGTTTAGACAGCATTAACCTTGTCGTAAATGTGGGAAGTTAAATAAAATAAATGGAAGAGGAAAACTGAATTCAAACAAAAAAAACCTGCATGTATGGAATATTGTATGTTGACAGAATCTTCAGCTGCTTGGAGCAACAGCAATTGAAGATAAACTACAAGACAAAGTGCCTGAAACCATAGAGACACTCATGAAAGCAGACATCAAAATTTGGATACTTACTGGAGACAAACAAGAGACTGCCATTAACATCGGTATTATATTTGCATTTATTTGATGGCATTGTTGCAGGTTTAGAAATAAGAGAAGTTGAGGGAGTAAAATTTCTTTCAGAATGGGAAGTTATCTTGTAAAACTAATATTATACGGCATTACAGAATTTGAGTGTTAACTTATGTTTTAATCACTGGTATAGGGAGAGTAGGGAGTGGTGGAGTCTGCCTCTGTTAAAATAGTAAAAGCTAGGAAAAGGCATGTTAGAGAGGAGGCAAAGAAACAGGCATTTTTACTTTATTATAGCATATAAAATAAATTAAAAAGAGTACACTTTGGTTTTTGACAGTGAGAAAGAATAATATTTAGAAAATACAAGTATTCTTAGTTTCCATTCTCTGTTTCTCCTTCTTTCCAAGAAAGGTAGTGGGGACTAGCCTAACTAAAGCAAAATAATATAGATAGTGCATTAAGATATTATAAATTTTACCATTAATTGAAGGTTTCCTTTTATTCTTTCTTTTTATTATTACAAAGGACGGAGGGGGAAAAGACCAATTTCAACAATGTTAAATTTGTATTTTTAACTAGTAATATGCTAAAGTTGCTTTTAAGATTTAATATTCTTTGCATGTGATTAACTCAGCATGTTAACAGTAGCCTGGATGGATATATGCCCAAAATAAAGCCATACTTTAGTCCTATGGATGCTTCTTATTTCTGTTGTTATTTCGAATCTTTAAGAACTTTCTGTATGCTCGTGATTGTTTTACCATTGATTTCAGCTGGGGAAATCTTGTGTTTAATTTTGTATATAGTTCTCTTAGAGGAAAAAAATGCCTTTTTATATCAGAACAGATGTTTAAAAACCAATTTTTTAACAGGTCACTCCTGTAAACTTTTGAGAAAGAACATGGGACTAATTGTTATAAATGAAGGCTCTCTTGATGTAAGTAAAATCTGCAGAGTTCTCAGTTAATGAAACATTATTTTACTGCTTAAAACATCCAGACATCATGGTGGAGGTTTCCTGAAAAATAACATAGAGCATCCAATTATCTGATCAAAAGTAGAAAATTCTACCAAAACTGTAGTTTGAGAGGTTGTTGTTTGTGTTTGGTTTGGGGAGTTGCTTTTTTGTTCTTTTTTATAATCTTCTCAGTTAATTTTAATATTCCATGTTTGGAAGACTGTATAGTCTTTGTGACAAAATGTTACTGAATAACTGGGAGCAGTATACACCTTCCAAAATCACAGCGTAGCTACTGCACGAGTGAACTTTAGAACAATGGGCAGACAAATTCCGTGTGGTAGATTGCATCCATGCAGGCACAAAGTCAGGAGCTTCACAGGCTTCTAGTAGCATCTACCAATAAGGTATTCTAAGTTCCTTTCTAATGCTGTTTCTTACAGAATACTTGTTATCTGGCAAAAATTGTTACTGTGTGATTAAACAGCTGAAGCTGTGCTCAGATGTTGAAGTACAAGGGTTAAAACTGTCAGCTTGCACTTGCACACTTCCATACAGTGCTTCATAGAGAAGAGGTTATTCAGATAAGGTTGGAATGCAATATTAGGTGAAAAATCCCATGAGGGGAAAGAACTTAAATACTTTCACCACCCTGCAAGGGAGACTTAAATTAACTCTAGATGTGGAAGAATTTCCTCATTGACAAAACTCACTGTCCAGAAGGCTTCAGGAGGAAATCCTAAAATGAAGTTTATGTTATTTTATATTGTGGCCAGGTTGCTCAAGATAAGACTTAAGGGGAGAAAGTGAAAAGACAATATGAGAATCAGCAACAGTGTTTTAACTGAAAGGTGCCATGGTAGCATGTAAGAGTAGACTAAACATGAATTAAAATATTTACTATTTTTTAAAAATAAGTAGTTTTTAAAATTTTTTTTCTGTTTTGAATAATACATTTCCAACATTAGTTAGTATTAATTTAATCGTGATTACTGTATTTCAACTGATATATTTTTGCTAATAAAATTGAAAATTAAATCCCAAACACGGGACAGATAGAAGCAGTTGATTAATGTCTGGAACCTGTTGTTACAGTAAGCAACTTTTGACACAAGTAGCCTGTGCTATTACTGAAGAGAGGTGATTTTTCTTTTCTTAGTTTAGTTCATTGGATAGCTTTTGAAAGATTGTGATCATTGTTTGTTGAAAAAACAGGGAAGGTTTTTTGATTAAATTCTTAACTTTGTTTTTGATTTTTTCACTACCCAACAAATCTCTGAGTAAAAATTAACCAATACACTTGAGACCTTCTGTCCAATATATACGTTATTTACACAGATTACTGCATTTCAGAACTCCTGCAATAATTCATAGATTTGAAGTGCAAAAGATTTAACTACTTTTATACTTCTTCATATGTAATGAAACAAAGGGATGTACTTCAATTTAACTACTAAAAGGAGTCCAATAAAAACTCGTTAAACAAGCATTACACATTAACCACTTCTAGTGTGATGATTCAAAGTTCAATGAATATCTATTAAGCAATATATTTTTAAATGAATTTATATAAATACAGTTTAAGAATAAAAGATAGTAGCTGATATGATAACTGCACTGTAATCCCTAATTCAAACTGGAGTATCTAGATTGTGACGTCATTGATAGATCCTTTCCCGGTATGTCCAAAGTACATTCAGAATGCATGGGGATGCAAATATCTTATGGCAGCTGAATTTGTATATGCAGACTTGGTCACTTGCAAATCTGGTTTTGGTGGTAGCATGTATCATGGTTTTTTTCAGCAGCAGGTAAATGTAGTTTGAGGGCAACGGGCAACTAAAAATAATAATAAACTAGCTCTATGCAAATATTTTAACAAGAGACTCCATTTATGAAGTTTTCTGCCTTATTTGATGGTGTGCATTTCAGTTAGACCTATGTGTCTTGTGTCCTGTCCTGTGCTTTCTGGTGTGGTTGGAGTCATGTGTCAGTCTCTACTTGTAGTGTGACTGGTTGAGTAAAAAAAATTACCTTTGAAGTTCTGATGGAGATGTGGATTTGATCTCGGGAAATGGAGAGAGGGATGGACTGCTGTGACTGTAGAACATTGAATCAGTGCAGTTGCAAGCATAGATACAATTTCTCTTTCCTTTGTGCATATCAAAAACAGTTGACAAGAGGCTGTAATACTTAGTTGGAATATTGTCTGTTAAGGAATTCATATAGAATGAAACTTTAGCTTTTGAGTACCATAGGTCCACCTCTTGTACTGTGACTCTGTGCATCCATGAGGGCTGGTGCACAACCCAGTTCCCTCAGCACAGGAGGAACTGAGTAGCCATGAAACCTTGAAGAAAATAATTGCAGTGTAATGGGACCTGTGTATTTACGATCTTGGAGAAGACTTGCTCTGTGGCAGTCCTCTCCTCCTTGGCTCTGTAAAGTATAGCCTCTTGGCCATATAAAGATGTTGATGGTTTCATAGGAGTTAGGAAGGTTAGCTTTTCTTGGTCTGCATACTCTTCTGAAAAAACATGGAACAGTATACTGAGACCAGTGGCAGTTAAGTAGATGCTTCTTGCTATTGCTGTTAAAATAATAGTATATGTCCCTTGCATACCAGGGGCTTCTCCTAAAAAAGTAGCTACCTCAACTCTAATCCATTTATGGACAGGCAGAGTCCCTTGTCCCTAAGACATGTAAAAACAGTTAATGAAACAAATACCTCCTCAATTTGGTCATTGTTATGACCTTAGCAAGCAAGACAAAGGAAGTTAGAGTAAGAAAAATATATTTGTCCAGACCGTATCCCAGCTCTGTGAACTGAATTTGCAAAAAATATGCTGAAATAAAAAATCTTTTTTATATGAACCAACACCTCTATTTATGCCCAACAGCACTGGCTGGTATAGAACTGAAAGTATTCAGCTATCTCAGGTTTTGGCATCATTATTTGTTTTGAGATTCTACTCCAATGAATGTCTACTTAGCTTCACAAACAAAATGTGTATTTTGTTAATAAATTCTTAATAGTGGTTTAAAAGAGCATTGAATTTTATTTGCCTTCATAGTAACCTAATGGGCTGCTAAATGTCAGTATGGTACTGTTAATCACAGACAGAAGTCATAACATAACCTCATTCTTTTAATTGTGAGCTTAAATTGGAACTAGAAAATAATTTGATTACTATTAAATTTCATTGAAAAATATTCCATGGAAATGGTGTCAAGTGAATAAGGGACATTTTTATGCTGCTTTTAATTTGAGGCATGCAATCTCATCATACGGAGTAAGCCCACAAAGGAATTTTAAATTTGAAGTTAATTTGGCTACTTCTGTAGGGGATATCAAAAAGCACTTGTATAAATACTTTAATAACAAAAGGAGGGGCAAGGAAAACCTCCATTCTTTGCTGGACTTCAGAGGGAACATAGTTAGTCTGGATGAGGAGAAGGCTGAGGTTCTTAACACCTACTTTGCTTCAGTTTTCACCAACAAGACAGGTGGCCCTCAGGACCTTTGGAACTGATAGACAATGACAGGAAGCTGAATAACCCCCCTAAATTCCAGGAGGATACAGTTAGTGACTTACTGAAACACTTGGGTCCTCAGAAGTCTATGGGACCAGATGGAATCCACCCCAGGGTGATGTGGGAGCTGACGGAAGAGGTTGCCAAGCCATTCTCCATCGTCTACCAACAATACAAAATATGTTCCTTTATATAACATGTACTTGATGTTAAAATCCTTAAATTATATTAAAATATAAATTTATTGTGATAGAATTATCAGTGATAATGCATGTACTTCTGAATTGTCTGTGTTTCCTTTTTTCTAAACATTTAAGGCCATTTTATAGTGAATAGAAATTGTTTCTTCTGGTATCTGTGTATGTGTGAATCGTCTTTTGCATGGGTATATAGAAAATATTTAATAATGTCTTTTGGCAAATATTTATGCAACTATTTTTTCCATTTGAAGAGCATTAGAAGTTCCACCATAGCTTATACACTTTTGGGGGGGTTAGGAGGGCAGAGTGCAAGAGCAATCCTGCACACCATTTCTATTGTGGTTTCTAATAGTACAGCTGTTGCAAATATTCTTTTTGGTTTATTCTGTTTGATAGCACAAACAATCAAAAGGCAATTTCCTCAAAAACCAAAATGCCAGTGTTTCTGATTACACTGAAAAAAGTTGGATTTAAGAATAGTTGGAATTAAAAATAATGGACACAAGTTTTTTTTGTGCAATAGGGAACAAGAGAGACACTTAGCCATCATTGCAGTACTCTTGGTGATGCTTTAAGGAAGGAAAATGATTTTGCTCTCATCATTGATGGTAAATCTCTGAAGTATGCTTTGACATTTGGAGTAAGACAGTATTTCCTGGATTTGGCTTTGTCATGTAAAGCTGTTATTTGTTGCAGGTAAGGTTTGCATTATTCTCTCTCTACATTATTTGTATAAATAAAAATTATTAAAATTTATAAAAATTAAGAACCTGAAGTTGTGAAATACAATCAACTCAAGCAAAATATCTCTGTAGAACAGTCTGCAATGGAGTGTACCTCTCAAAGTCTTTCAGATTGCGTATTTCCAGGAAAATAATTTGTAACTCATCAAGAGTAGTCTGATCAAGGTTGAGGCACTAATCTTGACTTTGAATTAATACTGCAGTTACCTGCTGATTTAGCACATATGCAATATTTTGTAGATCTTTCTCCACAGCCTACTTTTCTGTAAGCTGTGGATTACACTGTATGAGAAGTGCACAGAAACGTTAAAGGTACCACCTAAAGCTGATGGAACACCTTTTTTAATCATTATTATGCCTGGTTGTTCTGGAGTTCCTTTATACAATGAAACCTTTCATCCTTTCCTGTAAACATCAACTATTATAGGTTCCATTGTTCCATCAAAATAAATCAGATTCATCTGAAAAATCTGTTCAAAATGAAGCTGGCTTTTTCTTCCTCCATATAAAGACAGTAAACATCTGAACTTCTCCTTCATTCTAGAATTACAGATTACATCTCTTTCTTTTAAGTTTTCAGACTTTATTCACTTGTTCAGAAGCATTTATTACCAACAGATCTTCTGTTGGTAAGATCCATTGGTAACACAGATGAGGCTGACAAATACTCAGTAGCCATTTCTCTTCAAAAGAAATCTGTCTGTAATTCCAAGCAGATGTTTGGCCTAAAGACTTTGACTAACTGAATTCCAAGTAATATGTTCAAGAAGAATGTTAAGTGAATTATTCTGTTGGAAAAAATGTACAGAGTGAGCAAAATGAACAATATTTTTTACTGATTTCACTGTGAACTTGAGGCAATGAGAGTGCTGTCTTCCAGTTACCCCTGTAACATTGTCTGAAAGGGAAATAAGTCATTGATCCTGTAAAGTTAAAAAGATGAAAAAGAAGTACTCAGCTCAGGAATCTTTTTTAGAAGCTGGCTGTAGCAAGTCTTGGTACAGTTCTCAGTGGCAGGGTTCAAATAAAACATGTAGCAAAAGATCATAGAAATGTTTTTTTGTATACTTGGACCACAGAATTTTTCACAAGGGCTCTTGCCCAGAAGCTTTCATCCGAAGTATTCCACAAGGCTGTAGTCATCCCAAGTAGCTTTTGCAGGAGTCTGAAGCTTCTGGCATGCTGGCCACTGAATAATGTAATGACACAGTTACCTTCAGTTTGAGGGCTGCATTATTTTTCATTCCTCTGTTCTTTGCTTTTGAAAAGTCACACAATTTTATGCAACCATTTTCTCTGCTTAATTTCATTTGAAGCTTAAGAATTTTGTTTAACTGGCACAGTGTAGGATTGGGGTGGGGTTTTTTCAGCTGGTGAAACAACACCCAAGGGTGAACCCTGAGAAGGTGTCCTTTGGCAAATGGGGAGGAGAGGTAGAATAGCTACAAGAATGTTATGGGAACCCTAACAGTATAATACGTGAGCAAAGACAAGCCTAGGTACCATGTATTCAGTTTCCCTTCATAACACAGTCTCAGTATTAAGCACAATGATTTAAGAAAGAGAGGCAACCACTTAGCATACCCCTATGCTGGAAACTCAGTAATCTGTCTGATGTTGAGGTTTAATCTAGTTCTTGAAAGATAATTTTTTTACTTCCTCTAGCTTTATGTAAAATAAAAAATACTGACATTTGCTGGAGAAAAATGAAAAATATACTCTTGTTTTCCTTTTCCAAATGAGCTGTAGCTCTTATATTATTCCTTCATATTCTTTCTGTGACACTGAAATTGAATTAAGTACCAGTCTGTTCCATACTAAAAAGACTACCTTGGTGCTATGAACTGAAGTCATGAAATGATGCATTGAAAGTATGATACATAGTGAAATTGTGTGATTATGATGATTATGATGCATGCATAAGTTCTCATATCTACAAAAAAATTAATGAATTTTTAGAAAAGATAATGCACTTTAATTTCAGAGTTGCACATCTCTGTCTTCACAGGAAGACAGATCATGATCTTTCAATTTTGGGGTTTTTTAACAATTTCTGTTTAAAATATGATGTTTATAACAGTCCTCTTCAATAAACTTGTTGACTTCATCAACATGGAAGTCCCTTCCAACTTTTTAGTTGGTTTTTCAGAAGTATTGTATCTTTTAACTAGTAAGAATTGTGATTGTTACTGTAATTTATTGATTTAGACAAAACTTAGTTCTTCGGGAATGTTATATGAATAAATGTGTGTATCAGGACATAAGAAGCATGTCTAGAAATCCTTGGTGTTCTACAGTACTAAGCTATGTTTCAGAATAATCATATTCCACCTTCGATGACTAACAAACAGCCTTGATTTTAGTGGGGAAAGGCTTTCCTTTAATTGAAATTTTATGTTGGTTTGGTGAGATTTACATTTCTAAAAGACATAATCATCAGAATGTTTCAAATATTGTTTCTACTTTTACCCTTATTAATTAGCTTTTCACGAATCTTTTTAACTTGGATTTGTTAGTAAAGAAAATGAGTAATGGCAGTATGATGTCAGTGTTTTGCTTTTTTTAGGAACTTTGTCTCCACTCAGCTGCATTTACTTTTTCAATGAACACAATAAGATTAGACACAAGCTTCAGCTGTCAATTCTAGGAAAAAAATTATTTCCATTTTTAAAGTTTATAGCTTGTCTGTCATGCTATCTCTGTTTGTTTTATTAGTTTTAAATTGTTTCTTAATTGCATTCTTATTCATACAGAAGGGAAGGTAGCTGATATGGCCATTACCTTCAGCAATCCTGTAATTGCTTGTTGGTTGTGCTTTTGGTAGCTATGGTACAGTTTACAGATAACTAGACAAAGTGATGGCCAAGCATTGTTATTAGTATCTATGTGCTTTATAGAAAGAACATAATTGGTGCTTCAGTGTTCTTAAACTGTGAAAACTTAACCATTGAATGTGGGGAACTGAATCTCTCTTCCTCTTTTATTTGAAAAGAGATGGCAGATTTGTTCTGTTCCTGAGGGTTTCTTTAAGGGGGAATAGGAAAAAGTGTGATGAGGAAATTTGTGTGAACAGTGGGAAAAGAAAACTTTTCCTCTTGTGTTAAGCATCGAAATTTTGGTCCAAATTGAGAGCAGTGCATTTTAACCTGCAATGTCAGTCTGTCCAGTGTCAAGATAGGCAAATTATTCAGCCTTAGCTGTAATGCCACAGATCCCTGGATAGGCAGGAACATTTTATTATGCCATGTACTGAAAAACAATTTGTCTAAAGTACATAGTTGAAGAAAAATTGTGTTTCCACAAGGTGGCATGTTTTTATTATTGCACTCATTAGCACTGGTTTTGTGTTCTTGAAAATCAATCAATATAAATAAGGCAGTATTTTTTTGCCACATATATCCACTAGATTTGATCTATAATTCTTCAAACTAGAAAAAAACTTGCACATCATGAATCTCATGAATAGTATAACAGTATAATAGTATCATTTTCTCAAGTATCATGAGTTCTTCCAGTATTCATGCACTTATGAGAATGCTGCCTTTGGACCCACAACTTGCAGGAGCAATCTCAGCATTGCACAGATGCCACAATAAAGCAGAATTTTTGGTGTCTAGTGATAACATTTTGTTTTTGTTATTGAGCTTGTGAGTGCCATACAGCAGTATTGGTTCAAGTGAGAGCTGTAGTCACGACCTCCACAGGCCATGTTGCCTGGCAGTGTTTCAGTGAGCAGCCATTATTTAGAATTGCTCTTTTGTGATTTTCCTTTGCAAATTTGTACCCCAAAATCTATATTAATTTCTTGTATATTTCTGCAGGTTTATTTCCTTTGATTGACCTGGAAGAGTTAAATTAAGGTTATGAGCATCCCTGCATAAAAGCATTGACCCTGAAATTTTGTCACTACTGGGGAAATCTTTCACTACCCAAACTGCCAAGTTCCAGTGCTATGGTACCAGGAGGTTTATTGCCTTGAGTGAGCATATAGAAGACTTGTAGAAAATTATAAATACATGCTTTTATCTAAGTTTTTTTGTATTAGTATATAGCCATCCCCACACAGGAGTCATGTTTTAGTACCAGAATTGCTCTCTTTGTAGGAAGCAGCAAACAGTGGTGGTTTGGGAGACAGGCTCACAGAGCCTTTTGCATTTCATCTTGTTTCTGTTTGTACCATGAAACAAGAGCAGTAGGATTTGATCCTCAACTCCAGTGCCAAGATTCACAAGAGTGGATTGCCACACTGCTTGAGGTTTACTTCTTGTCTTCCCCGCCCTGTGAAACACAGCAGTCCTAGCACATAATTTCTGTATATTGTTTTCAGTTATGCTGTCTCAAATACTACAAGGACTGAATGTCAGCATACTAAAGTATAAACTTTAAAAGTAGAACTTTTGTACAAAATGGAAGGTACATGTGTGACAAACATGATGGCAGATATGGGCAAAACTGATATAGTTTCATCAACAGTGCTGTCATCCCTGGAATAATTTGTCCCCTCAATTGTGAACAGGCATTCTCTTAATGACAGCTAATTGAAACAGTCCTGAAAAGAACAAGGGAGAAGTTACCGGCAGATAAACTAAGTAGACGATTAAGATTCAATATTCAAAGTTACTTTCTCTAATTTATTGATGTGGGCTGTGTTAAGATAGTGACAGTCCACTCTGTTTGTGACTGTTTGCTTTGACATCTGTTTCTTTAATATCTTGTTATTGTATATAAAATACATATTTAAACAGAGAGGAAAATAAAAAGCATAACAAAAAACTATGCTAAAATCTGCAGTTGTTTTAAGTGAGTACTGGCAGTGGCAGCATTTGGGGTTCCTTCTATTACTTTGTTTTAGGGGTTCATTGCTGTTTGACCTTTGTTTCTTCAGTCCTGTTAACAGGACTTCTTGCTTCAACAAGTCCAAGTTTTCTATGAATTTTTCTGGGAACATGCTTTCAGCATATAACCTGAAAGGCAATAACCAGACCATGTCACTGACCAGGATGTTAATTGGCCTATTTTTATTACCTTTTCACAGAATATAAAATATGTTTTGAATGTACATTCATTTGAAAGTCTTGTATTAAACCTGTTCCTTTGTATTATCCCTTAGGGTATCACCACTTCAAAAATCTGAAGTTGTAGAAATGGTTAAAAAACAAGTTAAGGTAGTAACTCTAGCAATTGGTGATGGAGCAAATGATGTTAGTATGATACAAACAGCACATGTTGGTGTTGGGATTAGTGGGAATGAAGGTCTACAGGCTGCTAATTCTTCAGACTACTCAATTGCTCAGGTAAGTCGTTACATTGCAAAATACTACCATAAAGTATTTTAATATTAGATTAGTATTGATGTATTTGTGTTTTGATTGTATATTTGTTCATTTTTCATGTTTTTTGCAGTTCAAGTATTTGAAGAACTTGCTGTTGGTTCATGGAGCCTGGAATTATAACAGAGTGGCTAAATGCATCTTGTATTGTTTCTACAAAAATATAGTCCTTTATATTATCGAGGTAATTTTACATTACATTAAATGTTATTTCTTGAAAGTAAGAATTTTATTATTTTGAGCTTTTGATTATTATATGTGATTTTAAAGAAGCATTTTAACTGTCAATAAACTTATTAGTACTGAATCTTGCTTTTGAATAAACTGATTAATGATTTTTTACATAAAAAAATTTGCTAAAAATGCGTATTAAATACCGAATGTTTGTGTTGCAAAATATTGCTAGTTTATTAAAATTCTGTACCTGTAACATCATTGCTGTAATTAAGTAATGCAGTTAAAAGTTATCTTAAATATATCAAGAGATGTATGTTCCTAATCTCTTTGAGCTGGTGTCAGTAACTCTCCAGTTCACAATCTGAAGCCCTTTTTGAGGTCACTATTAAACTTGTGGGCTGTTGTTGTTCAGAACAGTGCCTAGGGTTTTTGGCAACATGTTTAGTTGCACTGTTGCTGATGGGGTAACCATGCCTCCTTAGGCTCTAGTTTTTGAACAGAGATATTTTCCTGAAAGTAGCTGACCTGTATTTTTCACCTGGGATTTTAAAGATGCTGAAATCTTGTGGAAAATGCAGTACTATGAAAGGAGACTGTGTTGCAGTAAGTGTATGTTTATTGGTAGGTATGGTTAAAACAGCATCTATAGCTATAGTTTTCATTATCTTCATGACCACATGGCAACCTTAAAATTTTGAATAGATTTTTTTTTACATTTCCTCCTACCCCTCCCATAATTTTCTTTCAGCAGCTGCTTGCTTTCTTATAACCAAATATGTATCTAGTAATTATGTTCATAACTGATTCAAACTTTATATTTAGAACGATATTTTGGGTTAAAAATTTTGAGGGAAAAATCATTTTTTCGCAAAGTTTGATTGCAAAATAAGTCTCACAGGTTGGTCTTACGTGTTTTTATATTAACAGGATTAACAGATATTCTTAATACTCTTACAGTTTTTTTTAATATATTTTCAAATTGGTATCTTAAATTTGCACAGTAAGTATTTGGTTTTACTGAAAGAAAATGTCTTATTTCTGTTAGACCTGGTGTAAACATTAGATTAATATTTCCAGTTTTGATGACCTTACGCTGTTGTAATATTTGAAAATACTTTAGTCATCTTTTTATGTGCACATGTTGTAGCCAAAAGAGTGCATTTTTCTTACCATATTTTTACATTTTTTAAATTTACCTCTTTTTTCTCCTTATTGTGTTATTAATGCAAATAGATTTCAATCCCAGTGGCAGCAAGTTTGTAGCCTGTTTAGAAAAAGATAAAGCAGGAAGCTATAGATGAAGGAAATTCACTAAAGATCCTTTTTTGCTTTAGAAGTGAGGGCAGACTTTAGATCCTGTATTTCAAAAGCTGAGTATCTACTTACTCGATCAGACTTCCAGAAGTCCTGATTAGCAATAGTTCTAGAAGTATTTGAAAAAACAATCTTAATGTGTATTTTGTGCTTACAGAAAACATACAAAGGTGGTCTTTAGAACACTAACTTATTTTTCTTAGTTTTATGCAAATACATTGTACATTTATAACTGAAATCAGGTATAAGTATCCCATTGTTTGTATTCTTTGACAAAGAAAGTCAGATGCAAGGTACAGAGATCATAGTCTGAAAATATAAAAGGCTGGTACAGGTAGTCTCTGCCTCATGAGCAGATAGGGCAAAGAGATCATTCTGATCTGGGTTATTACCCTTTATATATAAAACATGCAAGCATTTTGCCATATACACCTTCTCTGGAAGACAGGACAACTTCTACTTGAATTCCTGTATATCCAATGTTTGTCAGCTCAGAAAACTTTAAGAGATGTTAATAGCTCATGTCAATACTGTGAGTGAATGGGCAGAAATTCATCATTGAATGTCTCCAGAAAGGACAACTGCCAGTCTTGCGTCTCTCTTTTCAGTTTTTTTGTACAGATCAGGCGTGGGAGCAGAGAGCTCAATGAGTATTTGTAAGCTGCTGCTTAATATGCAGAAATGCTACATCAGGAAAATGTCTGTGAGGCTTTTGTGGCCACACCTCCTCTGCCTTGGAGTTTAGAAAATAGTACTGTGAAAGGCATGTCTGGAAGTTGCTTTAAACAAGTTTCCTTTTATTAGCTGACAATAACTAAAAATACCCACCTTTGCTTAATAGGTGCGTATTATGTATTTAAATGTTGGCTCAGTACTAAATAAAGCAAGTAACATAAAATATTCCATTTAATCTGAAATACAGCCTTTATTCTAGGCATTCTTGAGCTGATATGAAATTAGTGTCACTGATTTCTTTGTTCAGAAAATGATAAAGGTCTACAGTAATACCCAGACAGAGTGATTAGCGTTTATTGACATTTCAACTCCTATTTATGAGAAACTAGAAGTGGTCTATAATAATTTTTTTCTATTCTGTGCATTGATGTGATAGCTGTTTAAATATGGCACTCATCTTTTGTATGGGACTAGTCCCGGTGACATTAGAGGCAATATTCTGACGTATCCGTCTAAATTACAAATGAAAACTGAAAAAGCCTATGCAGAGTCTCCTACTTATTTTTAAGAGACTGTCCTTACCTTATAATGATGGTTGGGACTGAGACTGATCTAGTGGTTAAGAACATCTTTGTGGATTGGTTTTGGTTTCATAATTACCATTACTGCATATACTCTTTTAAACTACTCACATGAAAAGTTATGCAAATCATCCTCGACATCAGAGGAACAAAATTTTTCTATTCCTACTTTTCATTCTGCTACTTAGTAATCACATAAATAACTGGTTTGTATTAAATAAAAAATGTTTACAATTTAAAAATAATAGTAATTTTGAAGACCTGCATAGGTCACTCATGTTTCATGTTGGGGAGAATTCAAATGAAGGAGTAAAAGACAGAGACAAACAGAAGAAACAGATGTGTGGAGTTCATATTTAAAGTTCAGTCACAGGTCTTTAAACTTGGCTGTTTGTAGCAATTTAAGTAAGGTACTAGGTAAACAGTTCAATTATACAAAGTAATTAGAGCTGTAATGAGGTTTTTTTGTTCCATAAATTTTGGATGGTGGGAGTGATTTACTTTTTTTTCCACCCCAATCTCTTTTCATCCCACGGCTGAGTTACACACTTTTTGCTGCTCATGTCTGTAACTGGAATTTACCGTTTTGTTCTTGATTTCCTTTGCCTGGCATATCAGATCAATGTGTGTGGCAATACTGAGACCCATATCATGCATAAACCCGAACATGAGAAGGCTTTCTGTGCATACTCACACTGCTTCTGAGCTGCAAGAGTTCAGGTGCTGTTGTTCAATATGCCATGGCTGGCTTGATGAATGCAAACTGCACCAAGTTCAGTTTGAGACATGGACAGCAGAAAGGGATGATGCTCATGCCCTCATTTATACGTTATTATGTAGTTTGAAAACTTAGGACTACAAGGATCTGTGTTGAGGCTCATCTCCTTTTAGGTGGGCAGGGAACCTACCTCTTTCCTTTTCAATGGAAATTTTGTAATCCTTCAATTATAGAATGAATTTTCAGTACCTGTTCACTTATGTGGTCTAAAATACTTTTTAAGAATACCAGTCACCTGTCCTGTATAGGGGTGCTGGATTAGTAATTTAGGATGATAGAGCAGGACCTACAGCCTAAGAGAGAAGTGTTGAGTCTGTTCCTAAATCATCATGTACAACATCCTAAAAAGTTACTTTGCAGGTACAGCTGCCTTCATTGCCTTTCATAACTAGCATACAACACACTTATCCATGGAAAAAGCACCCACTGTGAAGCAAGTGTTCCTTGTCATTCTCACTATTAATAATGTCATAAACTCCACATTAGCTTTTTTATATATGATTAAGAATGTGATTTTCTAGTGTCCAAGGTTCAGCAGTTAGGGCAAATAGGTGGCTTACTTTCTTCCCATCTTACAGTTCAAGATGAGGGCTATATTTATCCTGTCTTTGTTCTTGCCCCAATAGATGTTGTAATTATTTGTGAGCCATGGATGTTCTTAATGTGAACATTCAAATACTATCTTGTACACAATAGAAAAATAATGTTTCTGCTTAAATATTAAGCATGCTTTGTCTCTTAATGTGGTGTATCTGGTATTCCACTAAATAGTAATGTTTCTACTAGGGGGCACTGGTCTTAGCCACATTAAAAGATTTTTTCTTCACAGACTTTTTTGATACTCAGTAACAGCTTCAGAAGCTAGAGGTTGTATCTAGACCTCTGACCAAGATACATTCCAATCCCTTATGACACTAAACTGAACTAAAATGCCTATAACTTGCTTGCTTTCTTTGGAAGAAAGTAAATGCTAAGATTTCAGGAAGTTAATGTTATGCCATAAAGGATTTCTTTGCAATTCTACAGTAAAAGTGTTTTCAGTGTAAATACATTAAAAATTTTAACTTTAATTCTTTACAAAATAAGATGAAAGCAACAGGGGGTTTAAGGAGTTAAATGATGCATAGCATTTCTGAAGAGGCTTGTTAGCGACTTGATATATGCCATTTCATTGTAAATTAAAATTTTATCTCAAATACTTGCATTTCGTAAAAAATTAACTCCAAAACATTTTCAAGTATTGCTTAGCATCAGTTACCTGTGTAAGAGCAGTCACCATGTGGAATAGATTCAGTATATGTATTTAGGCCTTTCATTTAAAATTCAAGTTTTAGAACATTTTGCCTTCTAGATAAATCAAAATAAAAAGTTAATGTTCTTTCCATATACTCCTTGGTTCTGAAGGGTCAAGTATATGTCTGCTTGCAGTCTTTTATTTTCTTGCTAAAGAGTAATATTTTTTTTAAACTCTTTCTGAAATTACCAGCAATGAGATGTATGCATATTTATGCCCAGCTACTGAGCCACATATTTGCTATTAAAACTGTTATCTTCTACCACCCTAACCCTTTTAAATTAAGAACTCTAAAATTGACTCCAGTATTTGATAAAAACAAAAAAAATCTAAAAATTCTGCTGATGTTGAGTGCATAATTAATTGTTCTGTAATGAATAACTGATTATGCACTCATCTTGCTTCTTTATACTCAACTCCTGAGAGACTGCTGCCAATAAATGTCTTCTAAATTAATCACAATTAAAATCCTAAGTCTTATTTTAAAAGTCAAAAATCAAAATATGCAAGTGTTAATAAAAATCTGGTTCAACTGAAATGAAGTAATTCTATTGTTTTTTCAGTGTATAGTCTGAAAGGTTAGAAAATGGTGCTTGTTACTGTTAAATCAACCAAAGTAGAGAGATTTAACATTATAAGACTTCAGAAAATTCAGGGGATTCTCTGTTTTGGCATTGCAGCCTCTAACATTCATGACTTTGTATGGAATCTTGTTCCAGTAATTGGCCACAAAAACCCCCAAAACTATCTACTCTTCACTTACTGGTCGAACAAATAGCAATTTTGGCTGGATTTTAACTCCCATTTTTAGTGTTAATAGTTACTGATTTCAGGGGCTTTCCATCTCAAAGTAGTCACAAACATGTTCAGACATTCCACCACATAATTTAAAAAATAATTTGAGTTTGGCCGTGGATGACAGTCATCTGGAGGCCAAATACACGTATTGATTGTAGCAATTTATGCTTCCATAATACAGTCAAATGAAAGGTGAGCTGTAGGAAAGCAGCATCAAAAAATTCACTAGAAAAATATGACCCTTTAATTGAGTAAAATACTGTTTAGATGATTTTA
>VWZD01001215.1:0-46890 GCA_013396695.1 Sakesphorus luctuosus
AACCCAGGGCATCTCCTGCCCCACCTCTGCTCTCTGCTGCACATCTCTGTGCTCCTGCTTTGTGCCAGTGGCTCCTTGAACTTGTTCTCCTCCATGTCTTTGTGCACTTGGCCGTTGGGAAGGTGGGATCCTGCAGGAGCTTTCTGATGGATTCTCTTCTGAGCCCCCGGGGCTGCTGTGGGGGCTGTGCCAGGGAGTCTGTGCCAGAGGGGCTGTGCCATGGGGTCTGTGCCATGGGGGCTGTGCCAGGGAGTCTGTGCCATGGGCTCTATGCCACAGGGGCTGTGCCACGGCCTGGGCTCTGAATGGCCTCCTTGTACCAGCCCCAGAGCATCTCCAGCCGTGGGATGGACTGGCAGATCCAGAGCCAGGGCTTGGCTGCCAGGCAGGAGATCCCTGCAGGGATGGGCATCTGCTCCCTGCTCAGTGCCAGGGCAGCCCAGGGGGTTTGGGCATTCAGGGATGCTCCAGGGGCTCTCTGGGTCAGGGCCTTCTGGAGCAATCCCAGGACGATGCTGGGTTTGGTTTGGCTGTGCTTGAATTTCTTCCCAGTTTTCCCGCTCCAGACTGGCAGCTGGGTGGGTGGGGGTGTGGGTGATGCTGGCCTTGGTGGCACCAGGAGCTGCCAGGCTGGTGCAGGTGTGAGATGTGGTGGTGGGAAGCGTGGCTTGGGATCAGCCATCCCTAAGGATCCCAAATCCAGAGGATTATTGCTGTGCTCCCCGTCCCTCGGTGAGAAGGGGTGTTGCTTCCTCCAGCTGTCAAAGTGTTAATGAGAAAAAAAATAAAAGTATTTTTTTAAACACTGAATTAATTTCTAAACTGCCTAAAAGAGACTTTATAGCTGCACCTGAGTTATTCCTGAGGGGTGACATCCAGCTCAGCCCAGGGACAATCCCACATCCCACGGGCTCCTGCGCTGGGATCGGTGTCACCTGCAGGGAGAAACATCCTGTTGGTCAGGGGCAGGGACAGGTCTGGCCCATCCCCAGGGAGGGGCTGAAGCGGCTCCCAGACCTGCCCCGACTCCAGAACAAAGGGAGGGTGTCGTTCACTCCTCGTGAACAATCTGACTTTTCGGAGATTCTTTTCTTTGTACTTTTGTTGAGGTTTTTTTTAAAACACACACACAAAAAAGAGTTTAACACACACAAGAAAACCTAGGTCTGATTGACAATTTTGTTACATTTGGTTGCTTTAAAAAACTATTTTACTAATTTAAATGTTGCTGTAGATGACAATTCTATTTATTTTAAGGGGTAAATATCTTTTAGTCTTAATACTTCTCCAGTAAGTGCTGTTTATTCCCAATGTTTGTGTTCCTGGCAACACAGCTATTCCACTGGTCAGCCAGTAGTTCTGAATCCAATGGCCTTGTACAACAAAATGTCTCTTGCAATGTACTTTTTTGTAGTATTTCTCGATTCTTTTATGTCTGTGGTTTAACAAATCTGTTGAATGTTTGGGTTGTTCTTTGTTTTGGGTTGTCTTGTTTTGGTTTTTTAACAAAGAAAGCTGAATTACGACTCTCTTGTCGCTGGTTTTTGCCTCTAAATGAGGTTGCCTTGTTTATCCCTCAGCACTGAGCCCTGGGTTTCCAGGGGTTCCTCTTGCAGGGGGTTGGGAGCATGGCAGAGAACTGGAGCATCCATTCCTCCTTTGTGGATTTTACTTCATGTTTCTGGGTGTTTGCCCCTGTCAGACCCAAGGGAGTGGCAGAGTGAGGGAGCTTTGGGCACGAGGTGGGGCACGGGGTGGGTGTCCCAATTCCCAGGGGTATCTCCATGGTTTTAGCTGATGCTGCAGGAGGATTCCTGTCCAGCAGCAGGAAAGCACCAAGTTTCCTAAGAGGAAAATGCTCCTGTGCTGCAGTCCCTGTTTCCCATGTCCCTGCACTCTGGAGAGGGGGATATTCCAGTGGGAAGGGGCAGGGCAGGGATGCCCAGGGGGCAGGGCTGTTGCTGGGGGTGCACATGGCAGAGCTCAGGTTTCCCTTCCCCAGGCAGAGGGAGGTGCCCACGAGGTTCTGTTGGCACACACAAACATCCCAAGGGGAAGAAGTGGGCAGGGAATGCCAACAGAGCTCAGAAAGGCTGTGGAGAAATCCCAGGAGTGAAGCTCTAAGACTTCAGTGGTGCCCAGGTGGGCTGATGTTCCACACAAATTCCAAACCACACTGAGGGGCCACAGTCAACCAATGCCCTGAACAAGGAGGGAATTGGGGAGAAAAAGGCAATTCTTGATTTACTCCTGAGTGTTGTGGCTGTTTTGGGAAGTGACACTGGAAGAGAATCTGCTCAAGCCCAACCCCCTCATAAAACCCAACCCCGGCCCCACAGCAGGATCTCAGTGAGTATTCACTGATAAAAGGGGGACGTGGGAGGTGAGGGAAGGGACCCTGTGTGTGACAAGGGGCACAGAGGCTCTCCCAGAGGCTCTCCCACATGGGATTAGAGGCTCCTAGTGAAGGAATTAAGAGAAATCTAAGGAAAACATCTCCAAAAGCCAACATGGAATAGTCTGTGCCATCAGTGATTTAAAGGGGATCATTCCAAAAGTGACAGCTGTGGCCAAAGAAGGAAACCAGGGGAGAGAATAAACTCTGGCAAATTAAATATAAAACCCCAATAAGACAAGTCAAGAGGACATTGAGCAGTGGGACAGGGACAGCACAGGGAGCAGGGCTGGGACACCCCAGGATTCCTGGCAGGGACATGGAGGGAAAGGCACACAGGGAGCAGCACAGAATGGAAGGAGTTACATCCATGTACAGGCTGGCTTGGAAAAGCTCCCATGCTGGAGCATTTCTTCCCAGGGAGCAAGCCCAGGGAATTGCTGCCAGAGAAAAGGGTTGTGTTTGGGAGCAAAGCTCCAGCTGTGGCATCCCGAGCACATCTGGGGCTTCCAGCAGGTGTGTGCCCAACACCAGCATTCCTGGCATGTGGAAAATGGGACAGCACAGGGAGAGGGGCCAGGAGCAGCCAGAGGGGGCCAGGGGCTTGCACAGACATGGAGAGGAGCATCCTGGGGGGAAACAGGGAGGGCAGCCATCAGCAGACCACTGGGCTTCCAGGGCCCCCATCCCTGGGATTCCAGCACTCACTGAGCTTCCAGGACCCCCAGCCCTGGGTTTCCAGGACTCATTGAGCTTCCAAGACCCCCATCCCTGGGTTTCCAGCACTCACTGAGCTTCCAGGACCCCCAGCCCTGGGTTTCCAGCAGGCTCAGGGCTCACGGAGCTTCCAGGACCCCCATCCCTGGGATTCCAGGACTCATTGAGCTTCCAGGACCCCCATCTCAGGGTTTCCAGGACTCACTGAGCTTCCAGGACCCCCAGCCCTGGGTTTCCAGCAGGCTCAGCACTCACTGCGCTTCCCACGGGGCTTGGAAAAGGGATTGTCTCGGTGATAATGGTTTGGGGGAGAGGGAGCAGGTAAAGGTGGTTAACCATGCAGGGAGGTCCTGCAGGGCCTGTGGGTCTCCTCCTGGCTCAGGCCAGGCCAGCACAGGGGCTCTGGAAAGGGGGAGGGACAGGGAGGCAGAGGCTGCGGGATGAGCATCTTCAGGCTCAGCAAACAGAGTCGAGGAGTGAGGATGGAAAGGAGAAACTCCAGCAAAGCTGCCCATGCTCCTGGCTGGGCACTGGGCTGGGCTGGGAAGCAGGAGAGGCCCTGGAGAGCTGGACAAAGGCAGGAAGTGTTGTTTGCTGCAGCCACGTCCACCACGCGCCCGGCGTCGGGGCATGTGCTGGGACCACCTTCCTGTGTGCACTGGAGTTCAAAAAGCCCAGATCAAAGGGTTTGTTGTTGACTGCAGGAGCCCTGGGGCAGCCTCAGGGAACACTCTGGGAGTCCAGGGAAACCTGGGAAGGGATCCTAGGAGTTTCATAGGAGCTCTCCCTAAAGGCCACTGTTGTTGGCTGATGGAGACGTGGTCCTTTGGCCCACATTGACCTTTCCTTGGTGCCACTGAGGCAGCTGTGCCTTCAGAGAATCATGGAATCATGGAATGCCTTGGGTTGGAAGTGACCTTAAAGCTCATCTATCCCACATTGCTCCAAGCCCCGTCCAACCTGGCCTTGGACACTTCCAGGGGTGGGGCAGCCACGGCTTCTCTGGCAAAGTCATGCCAGAGAATGGACATTGATTCATTAATGGTGCCAAGGGAAGCCCCACAGTGGCAGAGGGACCCTCGTGGTGGGCTTTGCCCAGGAAGGACTCGTGACATGGGAGCCATGGATGGCTCCAGACACATCCTCAGCTCCGCTCTCGTGGCTTTGTCCTGATGGATGGAGGTGATGGGAGGGGGCAAACAGCCCTCTGGAACCCACACAGAGAACAAGACTCACGTTCTTCCACCCTCAAATCAGAAACATGACATTTCCCTCCCCAACCCCAGGAGTTGGAGTGACCTGGAGAGGGGACAGGAGCTGCCACCAGGGAAGGGACAGCCCTTGGAGCAGCAGGTGGAAAAGGCTCTGAGGGCTGGAGCCAACCCAGCAGAAGGCAATAAACCCATGGGTTGGTGGGTGAAGAGCTGTGTGGAAGATGAAAGGCACATGGGCTGGGACAGCTTCAAATCAAAGCAAGGAGCTGACAAGGAACTGTGGATGGAACTAATAAAGGGATCCTCCAGGGCAGATAAACGAATACAGTGGAAACAAGACCCAGGTCTGAGGAAACTGGATAAAAGGATAATTGATGCTGACAAACTTCCTTGCAGCAAAAAGCACCCCACAACAAGAGTGTTCCCTAAATATTGAGGCAACAGAAGTTGTGCCTGGAGGGGTTTATTTTAAATCATTTTTAAAGGAGTTGCTAATATTTCACCTACTGTATAAAAGCCATGAAATAAAGGTGTCCCTTCAGCACAGGCTGACTTTGCTGCAGCCTTTTTGAGGGGCCAGAGCTCAGTGGCCCAGGATTTATAGAAAAGTGGGTGTTAGAGATGTTTACCTGTCCAAACCCTGACCACATGGTGGGAACACGAGGGGTGTGCTCCACCTTGGAGCAGTTTTCTGGCTGCTTTGGTCGACATCTCCTGCAGCCTTGGCTCTGCATCTCAGTGAGGTCATTTCTGCTCTGACTTGTCCAGGAAAATCAGGGGCTCCCCCCTCTCCACATGACTTGTGTAACCAGCCTTGGGCTCCACAGAGCTCATAAATCAGGTCTGGGCACCTCAGGAATTCGGGAGGTTTGTGGTGCAAGGAGGGGCTGCTGCGTCTTGGGTCTGGGAGCAGGAAAGCCACAGCTCAGTTAAAGGGCATGTCTGGAGGGGCCGTGCTCTCTGTGCCAGGGGAGGGCAGGGGGGAGCTCCTGCTCAGCCCACAGTGGGGGATAAAGCCCTGCAAGGGCTGGTGGAGAATATGCCAAGCACACCTGGGGCCTGGGAGGGCTTGAAGGAGGTTGTGTGGCCCTGCACTGCAGCAGCCAAAAGCCAGCACAGCAATTGCTGGGGCTGATCAAACCTCCATCCCTGCAACGTTTCTGCATCAAGGCTTGGGAAAACCGAGCTGAGCTTCCTGGGATTGGAGCAGGAGCAGCTGGGGAGGGCTCTGTGGGCACAGGGAGAGCCAAGGACATGCCCAGAGATGTTCTGCATGGACTGAAGGGGATGCTCAGCCTTGGCAGAACATCCTGCCCAGCCCCTCTGCCAGCAGCCCTGGCAGCTCTGCCTGCAAATCCCTGGGCTGTGGGGACTGCTGGGAGGGAGCTGGATCAAAGGAAAAGCCACCTCATGGCACAGGGGCCCCCAGGGAATGTGCCTGGGGGAGCACAAGCTGCCCACCCTCCTGGGCATCACCACCTTCTCCTGCACGGCGGGGGTAACTGATCTTCCAAAGAAATTCCAGCTGTCCTGGAGAACTGCAGGGCTGGGAATGCTGGGAAGGCTCCTCACTCTGTCTGTCTGTCTGTCTGTCTGTCCTCAGCCTCGCTCCTGCCAAGAGGGATTTAGCCTTGTGCCAACATTGTGTTTGCATTGGGGGAAAGAAGGAGTAATGCAGACTGACAAAGTTGCTTGAAAGAGGCTTTTCAAAGAGGCTCCCCCCAATGTAAAGAGGTTAAGCTCTCACATGATGGATCAGGTTGTGCAATCCCTGCAGGAATCAGCCCCGGGTTCCAGGGAGAGCAGATCCTGGGAAAGCAGCCCCAGGAAAGGTCTGGGCTGACTGGGGGGTCCATCCACAGGTACACAAAATAATGGCTTCAAAAGCAGAATGCCAGTTCCTAAAAGAAAGTCATTTATAGGCACAACAATCCCAGTGTAAACCAGACCCTCTGAGAACCCCCAAACTGCTGGTCCCATATTTCCTTCAGAAGATTTGGGGATGGAAAATCCTTTTGTCACTTATGTTTGTTTTCCTCATCTACCTCTAATATCTTCCAGGAGCCTGGCATGGCATAGTTAGAAATTCTGCCAGCCTCAAACCTCTGCCTCTTTATTTTCCACACTGATTTAAAATTAACAAATTAAAACATAGAAAACTTAAGGAAAACGAGTCCAGCTTTTCTCTGGCACCCCATGGAATTCCTGAGCAGGTGCTGTTGCTGCTGAGCAAAGGTTAAACAGGCCTTGTCTGTGTCATTCATTGGACTAAATCTGAGAGAACCTCCTGCAACCAAGTCAAAAAAGATAAGCCCAAAAATCCTGCAAAATATTCTCTTGGGGATTTGCTTCTTGCTGTGTGGGCCAAACACCAGCTGGATTCTTTCCCTGCAAAATAAGCTTGAAAAAGCACTTTTCTACCCTCCTAATTCTGGCCATGGCTTGCAGCACCCTCAGGGACTGATGCAAGACCCTGCCAGGGGCTGTTGCATCAGAAGGAAAGAGCAGGAACCAGCTGGCTCTGCCCTGTGTCCCCCCCAAATCTGCAGCCTCTGCTTCCTCCCTCACAGGAGGCTCTTTTTTTTTTGAGGAAAGGGACTGAAACTCGAGGCAGCAGCCACGAGGCTGCTCCAGGCAGAGCTGCCCTGGTGTCTCAGGAAGGGGAATTTCTGCTGCAGGACAAGATTCCTGCAGAAACACAATTTATGGCAAGTGCTGGATTTAAGCACCTGCCTGTTGTGGCCTGTTCTCCCCTGGGAAAAAGGCTCCAGCCTGGAGCCTCTGGATGCTCTGCTGATTCATGCAGGGGATTAGGCAGAGAAGGATGCTTTTATTTGATTTTCCTTGTCCTTATTAAATGAATTCCAGCCTTTCTGTGGAGCCTTTCTGGCACACCCCCTGCTTTGTGTGCCAGGGGCTGCCGGCGCCAGTCCTGAGCCTTTGGGCATCGACCTGCCCCGTCCTCACCCCCAAAATCCTGCCAGGATGGGAGCTGGGAACACACAGATGTGGGGCAAAGTCCTGTCCCACCCACCTCTGGGAATGCAGCACGGAGATGGAAGGAGAAAATGAAACTCAAGGCTGGTTGACTCCAGTTGTGGCAGAAACAGGGACTGGGGAGAGATGGGGAATTGGGGACAAAGAGGAAAACTGGCCTGGAATGAAAAAGGGATCTTCATCCTGCTTAGATCAAAGAGCCAGAGGCGTGTCAGGAGGAGATTCCATGCCAGGCACAGCTCGGTGGTGGAGCAGGAAATCCTTCCCTGTACACCTCACCCCAAAGGGGTGCAGGAGGGAGGATTGGCCAGAACCTTTGGACTGCAGTGCCTTGGGACGTGCAGGGCCCTGGATGCAGCTGCTCAAGGGCCAGCCCAGACTCCCTGCACCGTTTGGGGGATGTTCCCCATGTTTCTAGGCTGATGAAGTTCCCCCTGGAGCTACAGGATTTGGTGGGATGTGGCAGTGCACTGACTCACTGCCTGCCCTCCTTCCAGCCCCACTGGCCTCTAGGGGCAGGATAAAAGGGAGGGATTAGGCAGGAATGAGGAGCCCCAGCACCAGCCCGTGCCTGCCTCAGCTGAGCCCTTCTGCAGGCAGGTCTGAGCCTGGGCAGGGCTGCAGCCCCTCCTGGGAGCTGCTGTGCCCGTGGGGCATCACCAGCTGCGTGGCTTTGTCCCACAGGCTCCAATTCACCCACAAAATCTGTGCCTGGCTCTCTGGGCTCCCTGATGGATGTGCCCATTCCCTGATGGATGTAGCCATTCCCTGATGGATGTGCCCATTCCCTGATGGATGTGCCCATTCCCTGATGGGTGTCCCACAGCACTGGTGTCACACAGAAGGACTCTGTGCCTTGTGTGGGCTGTGCAGCCTCTTTATTTCCTGGTGTCCTGGAACATCCCAACCCGTTTCCAGGGATGCCACAGGTGAGCAGGAGGAGCCAGTCCAGGAGAGCAGAGGGGAATGGGCAGCTGGCACTGCACAAACACATCCCCTGTGCCCTCCTCCTCCAGCTGCCTGGCCTGGCCTCTCCCTTGGCACCTGGAGAACAGAAGAGAGCGACTGGATTATTATTGATGATCCCTGTGGGTTCCTTCCAACTCGGGATGTTCTGTGATTCTGTTATTCCAAACCAGAGCTTTTCTGGGATAATGCACAGCTCCCACTGGCTGGTGTGGGAATGGCCTGGAAAACAGGAACAGCATCTCCTGGACAACCTGCAGCCCCCCAGCCCCAGCAGCTGAGCCACCATCCCTGTCCCTCCTGGGCTGCTTCTCCTCTCACCCTCTCTCATCCTGTGGGCAGTGAGGAGCTGTCCCCAGTGCCACCATGGAAACCCAGTCACACTCCTGAGCGGTGCCAGCCAGCCCTGCCCAGCAGCTGGCAGAGCAAATATTGGTTTTCAAGGGGGGCCTCGTTCCCCTCTGCTTCACCAGGGGTGGATCACGTGTGTCATGTCAGGGTGTTCTCCCAGGGATAATGAAACTGGTGCCCAGAAACCCCACGGTGACACCTCCTGCCACCTGGGACTGGCCCTCCTGGGTGGCTCTGCCTTTTCTAGTCCCAGAAATGACATCACAGGTCAGGAAACCAAGAGAGCAGTTCATGTCCCAGGGACAGCAACACTGTTAGCAGGTGTTGTTTTCACTGGGACTGTGGGTTAAAATTACACTTTTCTTTAGAATGAGTCAGTGGCAGACAGATAAGGGGCAATCCCCTATTGCACCACGTCTGTAAAACACCCTGAAACCTGTTCAGAAGTGGATGTGATGTCTTTTAAAAACTAAATGAGCCCAGTTGCTGGGGTATGAACCCCTGCCAAGAGCCAGTGCAGGAGGACAGTGTTGTGAGGAGCTGCTGGGCTCTGTAGATGACACACAGTGTCCTCCTGCAAGGAAAAAAAGTTTTATTCCCATTTTATGGTCCCTGAATTGCCAACCACCCCCAGAGGGTCTGCTGAGACCTTGGGGGTTCCCAGGGAAGAGTGAGAAGGAGGCAACTCATATAATTACAACCATGGAGCAGAGATTTCCCATGGATGGTCTCTCGTGCCCATCATGACCAACACAATCACATCAGAACACGAATCCCACCACACAAACCTTTGGGAGAACATTCCTGCTCAAGAAGGTGGTTAACACACCCACTTGTACCTTTTTAAGCCCTTGAGAATGAACAAATATTTTCTTTTCTTTTGCAAAACCACAAGGAATCTTGCCAGGGTCATCATTTCCTGAAGGGTAAATGTTTAGCAAGATAAGGGATGGATGGATGGATGGAGATATCTTTACTGAGGGGCTCAGGAAACCAGACTGAACTGGAGCAGGACACTCCAAATCCTCCCCAGTGCCTTGCTCAGACTGGGAAAGCCTTGCCAAGTGCCTGGAGAGCAGCAGGGAGGGCAGTAAGTCCATAATCTGCTCCCCAAGGCTGTCCCAGCACTGGCAGGACAAGCAATGCCAGTCAGTGGTGGAAAAAGCTACTCACCCACCAGGCTGGCTCAGTGGGTTTGGGGGAGGATAAACAGAACTAATTTCATCAATGTCACTGTTATCGGGGCTGAGGGAGGTAAAAACCAAACACTAAGGGTCACTCCCTGTCCTTTAAGTCCTCAGCTGTGAAAGCTGGGCATGGGAGGACAGGGACACAGGATCCATATCCATTCTTTCCCATCCCTGCTGGCCTCTGGGGGCTTGGACACGGCTTTGGAAATCCCACAGCCACCCCAGGCAGTGCCTTCCCATGTTTTACTCCCCTGGCAGTCAGGTTTTACTCCAAAACTTCAATCAAACATTTCCTGGTAGTACCCAAGGCACTCAGCTCACCCCCCATGCCACGAGATCCTCCCCCATGAACTCCAGGTGAGCCCAGGTGGATGTGCCCCCTTGGCACCCAAGGGAAATGGTGCTGGGTGAGGGCATTGGATCCTCGATGGCACCAGTGAGACCCCAAGCCCTGCAGTGCCAGCCTGCCTGTGCCTCGCTGGCGATGCCATCTGTCCCCAGCACTTCCTTCCTTGTGAAAACGAAACTCTGAACAGTCCTGAGGGCCTGGGAGGGTTTGCCCTGAGTGCCGGGGGTGTTAACAGAGTGTTTGGAGTGAACCTGTGTGTGCTCTGTGAGGACAAACTGGAACTCTCTGAAGGGAAGTTCTGGCCAGGTGGGGGTTGGTCTCTTCTCCCAGGCACTCAGCAATAGGACAAGGGGGCACGGGGGGCTCAAGCTCTGCCAGGGCAAATTGAAGTTGCAGAGCAGAAAAAACTTCTTTGCAGAGAGAGTGCTGAGGGATTGGAATGGGCTGCCCAGAGAGGGGGTGGATTCCCCATCCCTGGAGGTTTTTAAGGTGAGCTTGGCCGTGGCACTGAGTGCCATGATCTGGTAAAGGGACTGGAGTTGGACCAAGGGTTGGACTTGATGATCTGGGAGGTCTTTTCCAACCCAATCCATTCTGTGATTCTGTGGATGTGGCACTGAGTGAGAATCCACCACATCTTGATCCAACCCCACTGTGATCACCATGTCTTGATCCAACCATGTCTTGATCCAACCCTACTGTGATCACCAGCCCAGGGCACTCCGTGCCCTGGGCTGGTGATCACAGTGGGGTTGGATCAAGAGTTGGACTTGATGATCTCAGAGGTCTTTTCCAACCCAATCCATTCTGTGATTCTGTGATTCTATGAAACGTGACTGGACAGTGTGGGCAGCCCCTCCAGCACCCACCGCGGGCTCTGCCCCGGAGATGGTGAGTCCCAGAACCAGCGGGGGCTGTGTGGGCACCTCGGGGCACAATCAAACCTCCCTGGGTGCAATGAATGTGCTCGGACTTGCTGTCCAGCAAAAACACGGGATTACCAGCGAGTCCCTCCCGGCACCGCTCCCTCAGTCACCCAATCGCTGAGGATTCCCAGCGAGGGGGGCACCACCCGAAGCAGCGAAGGCTGGAGCAGCCGAAGCACAGCGGGTTTGTCCCCCTGGGCACCTCGTGGTCGCTCTCCCTCCTCCTCCTCCCGCTGCCGGGGCTGTGTGAGCGCAGCTGATGCAATCCCTGGGCAGGGGTTGCAGCAGGACCGGGCGCGGCGCTGCTCGGGCAATGACACCTGCCGGGCACCGCGGCCACTGCACCTCCACTGCAGCTCGCCCCATCGCGGCCGGGGTTGCATCAGCCTCCCAGCCCCGAGAATGGGCAGGAAAAACGCTCCTGTGCATCACGGCAGCGGCTCTGAAGGTGTTTTTGGCTGTGAGCAATATGACCTTTACGTGCTTGTCATTTCCCACCGCGCACTTTGCGGGGTTTCCAATCACAGAATCACAGAATCAATCACAGAATCACAGAGTCAGAGAACCACAAAATCACAGAACCACAGAGTCACAGACTCGATTGGGTTGGAAAAGACCTCCGAGATCATCAAGTTCAACCCTTGGTCCAACTCCAGTCCCTTTACCACATCATGGCACTCAGTGCCACGGCCAAGCTCAGCTGAAAAACCTCCAGGGATGGGGAATCCACCCCCTCTCTGGGCAGCCCATTCCAATCCCTCAGCACTCTCTCTGCAAAGAAGTTTTTTCTGCTCTCCAACTTCAATTTGCCCTGGCAGAGCTTGAGCCCCCCGTGCCCCCTTGTCCTATTTCTGAGTGCCTGGGAGAAGAGACCAACCCCCACCTGGCCACAACTTCCCTTCAGGCAGTTCCAGACAGTGCTGAGGTCACCTCTCAGCCTCCTCTTCTCCAGGCTGAACACCCCCAGCTCCCTCAGCCCCTCCCCACAGCACCTGTGCTCCAATCCAATGCTTTAACTCACTTCATTTCTATCAGGTTCACGTAATTACTTGTATGTCCATTTGGGAATTACAAAGTGGATTAAAAAATACCCTGAGCCCCAAATTGTGCCCCTGGACCCCAACTCTCTACAAAATTCTGCTCCCAGGTGAGGAGGGCCAGGGACCTGTGCAGTGACATTGACATTTAAAACCCTTCTGGTACACAGATGAGTGGAAAGATATCAAAACTTGTCCTTAAATAAGTTGTGAACAGAGAAAAACAAGCCTGGTGACAGGTAAGGAAAAGCAGTTCCAGCTGGTATCAGCCAGACTCCATCCCTGATATTGTGAATCCTCCTTGCACAGGGAAGATTAAGCATCTCTAAAGAAGCTTATGCAGCCTAATTAATGGTTCACCAGCCTAATTAATGAAGATCCAGGACAGACATAAAGCCAGGCTAAGATTTCTGCTTTCTCATCACCATTCTGGGAGCTGGATAAGGCTGGAGCAGATTGATGGGGGCCAGTGTCACACCCAGGAGGTGGCACAAGAGCTGGACAGACATTTTCTGGACAGTTGCTGGAGCATTTTAATCGGGAGCAGCTTCAGTTGTGGGCTGGAAGATCCTGTCATGGCTCAGTGACACCACAGACAGACCCAAATTAGAGCTGCTCTGATGCAACAGTGGAAGCAAAGCCCAGACCCTGCAGCCACCTCCGAGTGATAAAGGACAAGCAAAGGAAGGCAGGGACACGTGCAGGGGAATTTGGCTGCTCTGCAAGGAAGTTTGAGTGGAATAGCAGGAAAACAATCTCTCCTCCAAGAGCCCTTGTCCTCCTGAGCTCACTCACAGACAAGAGCACACACATGTGCTGGCACCGAGTTACCAGAAGCTTCCTCTGAAGGGAATCTCTGCACTCTGGTGCTTGGGAGGGTGGTGGGGAGTGGGAGAGCCACGCTCAGCAAACAGTGGGAGCAGATCCTTCCCGTGGGGCAGCTGCTCATGGAGGGCAGCTGAGGGAACTCTGCGATGCTGGGCAGCTCTGGGAGAGAAGGAGCACGCTCCGTGCGGGATCCCTGGGTGGCACAGTGGCATTCCCGCATCCCTGGGCGGCACAGCGGGATCCCTGGGCAGCACAGCGGGATCCCTGGGCGGCACAGCGGCATTCCCGCATCCCTGGGCGGCACAGCGGGATCCCTGGGCGGCACAGCGGGATCCCTGGGCAGCACAGCGGCATTCCCGCATCCCTGGGCGGCACAGCGGGATCCCTGGGCAGCACAGCGACATTCCCGCATCCCTGGGCAGCACAGCGGCATTCCCACATCCCTCAGGGGCATAGCGGCATTCCCGCATCCCTGGGCACCACAGTGGCATTCCCGCATCCCTGGGCAGCCCAGTGCCATTCCCGCAGAGGGATCCCTCGGCAGGTTCAGCCGGCATTCCCGCATCCCTGAGGTCCCTCGGCATTCCCGCAGCCCCTCCGAGGCAGGTTCAGCTGCTTTTACACAAACCAGACCCTCTGTGTTTTTCCCAGTTCAAACCAGAGCTCAGGGAAGAGACACACACAGACTCCTTTGCTCTGACTCCGTGGTGGAGACTTTCTTACTGATTTGCTCCAGTTTTCTTCTCCAAAGTGCAGAAAGCCCAAGGAAATCCCAAGGGAATGGCAAGAGTGAGGGCTTTCACACATCCCCCGGCAATTTGTGGCCTCAAGTATGGCAATTTGCTGATGGATTTAGATGGATGTCCCTCGGGATGTGGATCTGAGCACAGCCCTTCCCTCAAGGGAAGCCTCTGCCTTTCTCAGCTTCCTCCCTTTCCAAGATAATAACGAACCGATTTCCAAAGAGAAAATCCAGGAAGCCAATTGAAGGGCTGTGAGATGTTATCAGCTCGTGGTTATAAATGAGCCTGGACTGGAGCAAGGGCTGTTGCTGCCTGCTCCCAATCCACTGCCAGATGCTCCAGGATTAAGCAGGGGCTGAGGGGCCTCTGCTGGACTGTGAGCATAACCAGGATAAAAAACCAGAATTCCATCTTTTCCAAAGTCAGCCTTGGTTATGGACATGCCTTTGACCCTCAGCTGGATTTGCACCAGAGGTGAATGACTCAGGCTGTCACCAGAGCCCAGAGGGCACATTTGGGGTGGTTTCCTGCCTATTTTACATGTGCACAGGAGGAAAACTGCAGCCTGATCCTGGAGGAGATCAAGGGACCTGTATTTTGACTCGTTACATGAGGCTTTCCTGCATGAAAGCTGCTCCCAGGTGACAAGGGACAGCATGAGAGGAAACACCCTCAGTGGCACCAGGAGAAGGTTAGATTAGGGATTGGGAATTTGTCTTCATGTCAGAGCAGGACAGTGGTGGAGTCCCCACCCCTGGAAGTGTTCAGAAAACACGTGGATGTGGCACCTGGGAACATGGATAGTGGTGACCATATTGATGGTGCTCATGGCTGGACTTGATCTCAAAGGCCTTTGCCAACCCTAACAATTCCCTGATTCTCTGGGTTCCTCACCCCACAGCAGTCGAGGAAAATCATTTTTCCTGGGCATCCTGATGTGTGCAGGGCACACACAGCACTTGAGCCCTGGGTCTGCTGATCTACCCCAGCACCCAATCCAGGGGTTGCACTGACACGAGTTTGGGTTCCCTGGTGGTGCTCCACCAAAATCCTAAATCCCACCAGCATGGTCTGACTCCCCACCCCTGGGAGTGTTCAGGTTGGGCAGGGCTTGGAGCAACCTGGTCTGGTGGAAGGTGTCCAGGCCTGGAAGTGGATGGTCCTTTAGTTCCCTTCCAACCCAACCCATTCCATGATTCTGTGATTTCCCATAAGCAGCCCCACAAATCTCTCTGCAGGGTTTATCTTCATCCTCATCTTTCTACACAGACAGAGCCAGGAGAGTCCAACCCCAGCAATTCCAACCACTGCAATGCATTTTTGGTGGATTTAGTTCCTGTGCTGTCAGCATGTCCTCCCACCTAATCTGTGGCATTAATTCCTTCCTTGCTACTGGCTTCAGAAAGCATTAACAAGGGAAAAATAAATCAAGTGTTAGAGCACAAAGGAGACTTGTGGGAAAAAGCTTTTGAGCCTTTTCTGAGGCTTTCATGCCTGTTATTCTTTACTTTGCTGATACAGCTGGATTTACCATCCTGTTGAACGAGCATATTCCAGACTATAAAAAAATAACAAAGTAAAACCACGTGCTCTTTGTATAGGTCTGAGCTGGAGAGGGGCTGCCAGATACAACAGCCCAGGACAACTTCAGAGCAGCAGAATGCAAAGTGCAAACACAGGCAGAGCCCAGCTCGGGCCACGCTGCTCCAAACAGTGGGAACAAAACCTGGGACAGAGCAGGAATGAGAGCAGGGACAGCTCTCCGTGGGAATGTGTGTGTGGGCCTGGGCTGGGAGCCACATCTGCCTGCCAGCTGTGTGCAGATGTTTGGGGGGAGGTGGGAGTCCATCCAGGGGGATGTGGAGTGGCCTTTCCCTGTGGAAAGAGCTCGCCTAAGTCAGTTGTGAAGCCTTAAATTTGTGTTTTAGAGCAACGAGGCTGGAGAAGGGAGTGGAGCACAAGTGCTGTGGGGAGAGGCTGAGGGAGCTGGGGGTGTTTGTGCTGGAGAAGAGGAGGCTGAGAGGTGACCTCAGCACTGTCTGGAAGTGCCTGAAGGGAAGTTGTGGCCAGGTGGGGGTTGGTCTCTTCTCCCAGGCACTCAGCAATAGGACAAGGGGGCACGGGGGGCTCAAGCTCTGCCAGGGGAAATTGAAGTTGGAGAGCAGAAAAAACTTCTTTGCAGAGAGAGTGCTGAGGGATTGGAATGGGCTGCCAGAGAGGGNCTCTGATGTCTTTACTCTCATCCATCCCCTCATAGTGTCCATCAGATCCCTTGGAGCAAGACTCACCTCTCCAGGCACCCTCATGGACACAGGGATTTCTCACCATATATTTATATATTTCTCCCTGGGAAGTTCATGCCCTGTTTGGTGTTTATATCCTGCTTTGCATTTCCAAAGTGCAGTGCAAAGTTTTGTTGTCCTTCCATCCCCTTTTTCCATGTCAGCCGTGAGAAACCAGCCCGTGGAGTTCAAGGGATCAGAGAACTCTCACCAAAGAATGTTCTGCCCCACGTGGTGACCCCAAACATCTGAAACTACACCCAGATATATAGAAAATAAAGTTGGGTAGAGCCATTTGGCCTCAGAGGATCTCTGGACACCCACTTATGGAAAAAACCATGGATGATGAAGCACCAAAAGGGGGACAACTGGAGAAAGGTGTGCAGGAAGTGAAGGACTTCTTGCTCCATCACTAAACCAATGGTTTGATTTTTAATGCAGCTTTTCCATGTCAAAGCCCCCCTAAAATGAGTTGGAAGATCTGGCCCAGAGCAATCAGTGACCTGTAGGATCAGGAGGGGACGTGTTTCCACACACTGGTGTCTTTTTGATGTGGAAGACCAAGAAGCAGCAGGAGATTTCCCAGCCCATGAGCAGCTCCAGGGAGCTCAGCAGAGCTCCCACACCTTTTGTTGGCTGAGAAATTGCCCTGTTCCCTTGACCTGGTCCCTGCACAGTTTCTCTTCCCTTCCTGCACATGAAGCTGCAGCTATTGTTTGTAGCCACAGCGTGTTCAGAACAACCAGAAAGCAGCAAAAGGTCGGGATGTTTTGCTGGGTGTGACCTCCAAATAAGTCTCCCAGCTCTTCCCTTCGTGCCTCAGGGCTGTGTGTCCCTGCTCAGAGGGTTGGGTGGAGGTGGGTGCTCAAAGCAAAGGCTCCACACTGCAATTCCAGGGCCCAGGCTGGATGTTTGGGATAGTTTGGAGTGGAGATCCTCACTGCTTTGGGGCTGGAGGGAGGAACACCACCCTGCTTTTCCAGGCACTGTGGGGTTTGTGGGAATTCGGGGGGAAACATCATGATTTGACTCCATGAGAAACAATCACAGAGGCAATTTTGATGCCTTTCAACTCCTGTTCATGTCACACACACTGGCTGGGTGTTCACAGGAAGTGTTTTCCCAGGAATTTTGCCCTGGGCTCAGCATCTGTGTGAGACACCCTGTAAAAAACCAAATCATCATTATTCCTTCCCCACCACCAGGGGAAAAAGCAGCTGCCTGGCATCACCTCTCAGTGCCCACCACCTCCTCTGCTCTCCACACCCGAGACTGGCCTGGATAAACCCCATTCCCCAAAGTTTGTAGCTGGAAGGGGAAACACTTGCACAGCATCCCAGTCCCCAGGAGTTCTGCCTGGGGTTTGTTTTTGATTTCTGCTCAGGCCCTCCCTGAGGTGACAGAATCACTGAGGCTGGAAAAGAGCTCCAGGATCATCCCAGCCCACCTTGTGTCCCCCAGCCCAGGGCAGTGAGTGCCATGTCCAGGCATTCCTTGGGCACCTCCAGGGGTGGGGATTCCAAACCTCCCTGGGCAGCCCCTCCCAGTGTTTAATCGCTGCTTTTGTGAAGAAATTCCTTCTGATCCCAGAATCCCAGGATAGCTGGGGTTGGAAGGGCCCTGTGGGGATGCCCCACTCCACCCCCCCTGCCCAGCCAGGGTCACCTACCCAGGTGACACTGGGACACATCCAGCTGGGTTTGGGATGTCTCTGGAGAAGGACACTCCATGCTCTCCGTGGGCAGCTGTTCCAGGACTCATGGAAAGCAGTTCTTCCTCGGGCTGAGGTGGAACTTGCTGTGTTTTATTTACCCCTCATGCCGTCAGTGTGCACCCCCGGGAGAGCCCGGCACCACCCCATGTCCAGTCCAGCCCAGCCCAGCCCAGGCCGTGCCCGCTGCGTCCCCCTGAGGGGGGGCCATTTTGTGTGAGGGGAGGGGGCCATTTTGTGGGCTCCGCATCCTCCTCCTCCTCCCCCTGCGGGCAGAGGACACCGCACCGCGTCCACGCCTGTCTGGGCCATGCGGGAGGCCACAGGCGCTGTGTGGGGCCGCAATAAACCCTCTCCGGGGCTCTCAGAGCGCCGGGTCGGGGCAGGCGCTGCCTCAGATTCCCTCAGCGTTCATGGGGGCCGCCATGAGTCCTCCAGGCCACCAGGGGGCGCTGCGGCTCTGCGGGCGCGGGGCCGCCGTGAGTCCTCCGGGCCGGCAGGGGGCGCTGCGCGCGGGGGGCGCGGGGCCCTGAGCGGCCACCCGGGCCTGTCCCGGGTTATCCCGGGTTATTCCGGGTCATTCCGGGTTATACCGGGGCTATCCCGGTTATCCCGGCCCCGCAGCCATGGGGAAGAAAGGGAAGCGCGACAAGAAGGGGAAAGGCGCCGAGAAGACGGCGGCGAAGATGGAGAAGAAGGTGTCGCGCCGGGCCAAGAAGGAGGAGGTGAGGGCGGGCAGGAGGTGAGGGCAGAACCCCCATGAGGGCACGGGCAGGGCCGGGGAGAGGCGTGGAGGCAAAGGGGAGAATCCAGAAAGAACCTGGGCTGTCCAAGAGCCTCTGGGTCGTAGAATGTGCCGAGCTGGAAGGGGCACATCATCGAGGCCAACTCCGACCCTGCACGGGACGGCCCAAGGGTCCCACCGTGGGGCCCAGAGCGCTGTCCAGACACTCCCTGAGCTTCAGCTTCCGGGGATGCTCCATCCCTGAAGGGTCCAAGGCCAGGCTGGACCGGCTTGGAGCAGCCTGGGCCAGTGGAAGGTGTCCCTGCCATGGCAGGGGGTGGCCCTGAGTGATCTCTGAGGTCCCAACCCAACCCATTCCCTGATTCTCTCACTCTAAGCAGCTGTAACTTGGTTATATCCCTTGTGTGTGACAGCAGGTGCAAAAGGAGGACAAGAGAATGCACTTTAAGGGTCCTTCTGCCTTTCCATCCACCCCATTTTCTTCTGGCATTTAAAGCAAATGAAATTTTTGTTTCTGTCTTGGAGTGGGGCTTGTGTTGAAGCCTCCAAACACGACCCTTGGTGTTACCAGCATAATGCAGAATTTAAAACATAGAAAGTGCTGCTGTAGATGTTTGCTGGCTGCAGGGAGAGCTGAATCCCAGAGCTCTGAATTCCCAGAGTTTGGAAGTCTCTGCTGCAGTTCTGCTTCTCCCTTGGGAGAAAAAAAATCTTATTTTTAATTGAAGTTGAAAGGGAATAAAGACACATGAGGTTTCTCTGGATATAACAGAGTTTCCAGGCCATTTGGGCAATATTTTTTTTTAAAAAAAAAAGGGAAATCACAAGTGTGAGTGCTGGTTTCATGTGGGGTGCAGGTGCCTCTGTGCTTGTCAACCAACTCATGTCTGTGTTTTTATTCCCAGGAGGATCTTGAAGCCCTGATAGCAGAATTCCAGAGTTTAGATGCTAAAAAGACCCAAGTAACTGAGTCATCCTGCCCACCCCCCTCACCCAGGTAAGGGATTGTGTGAGGCTTTGGCTGCCACTCACACAGCAGTTGATGGTGCTTTGAATGAGATTTATTTATGTGAAATTATCTCCCAAGAATGGAAGGCACACCTGATACCTGGAGCTGGAAAATACCTGATATCTGGAGTTAAAAAATGTCTGATATCTGGAGTTAAAAAATATCTGATATCTGGAGTTAAAAAATATCTGATATCTGGAGTTAAAAATTATCTGATATCTGGAGTTAAAAAATGTCTGATATCTGGAGTTAAAAAATGTCTGATATCTGGAGTTTAAAAAACCCTGATATCTGGAGTTAAAAAATGTCTGATATCTGGAGTTATAAAATATCTGATATGTGGAGTTATAAAATACCTGATATCTGGAGTTATAAAACACCTGGTTTATTGAATTCTGGATTAAAGAAGGGACCAGAAGCTTTTTATTTTTTGCCTTAAAATTCCCTTTTTAACCATCCCATCAGCACAAAGGAGGCAGAGCAGGGTTAGATTAGAGGGCTTTGAGGAAAAATAAAATTGAGGAGGAAGTTTTGGAAGCAAAAAGATGAGATAAAAACGACTTTGTCAGGTGGGTTCACGGACTTGGGGGGTGTGGGAGTGCAGTGACCAGTGGCAAGAGCAGAGTGATGGCACAGAAAACTCCAGAGCAGACAGCCCATAGTTCTGTGCCCTCACCAAACTCATTTTTGTTCTTGCCACCCCAGCATTAAAACTGGGGAGCTGATGTCAGAGGGCCAGGGAAGTGACAGTGCAACGTGTGCTCCTAAAATAGGAGGAGGTTTCAGACAGTGCCCAATTCATCTTGCTGCAAGTTTGGAAGGAGTTCATTTCTTTGGAGAAGTTTTTAGCCCTGGGGTGAATGTCACAGCCAAGTCATTTGGCAGGTGATGGAGGGACTTTGTGGCTGGAGGGCAGAGTTAAAGCTCCAAGGGGCAGAGTTTGCCAGGACTTCACACAGTTGTTTTTTTCCATCCCTGTTTGTTTTCAGGCTGAATGGTTCCCTCTCTGCTCACCCCGAGAGAGACGAGCTGATCCTTTTTGGAGGTGAATATTTCAATGGCCAAAAAGTAATGTATTGCTTCCATTTTTCTCCTTCTTTATTCTCCCCCCTCCCTGCCTTTTACTGTAATTTGCACGAGTCTCATTTGAAGGGAAATTCGAGGCAGGAGTCATAAAATATGTATTTGTCCCTGAATGAGGGCAAAATAGCCTTTTAATTCTGCCATGGCTCTGTCTCTGCCTGAGCAGTTGGCAGGAAGGAGACACACTGGAACCCATTAAGGAGCAGAGTGATTGTCTCAGCATCAATATTTCAGGGCTTCATAATTTCTCCAGACTTAATTGTAGCCATATCTGCCCCTCATTTGTGGGAACTGTTGAAGAATCTCTTCTCTTCCACTTCTCAAAACAAGATATTTCTTCACCTTTGCTGCTCCCCACGCTTGGCTGCCTTGGAGTAGCAAATGTTTGCAGGTGGCCACTCTTAACTCCTGAATTTCTGCAAGTGTTTGTTGTGCTCCTGGAGACAAACTGGTGTGGAAAGCTCCTGCCTGCCAGTGATACTGGGGTGCCTCAGGATCACCCAGTGGGATGTGCTGAACTAATTCTGCCTCCTGCACCACCTGGGGCTGTTCTTGGCCCTGGAGCAGAGCAATTTTAACCTGAGTATCTCTGTTAAGCTCCAGCTTCTTAAGTCCTCATGTCTCAAACTGCCACCAAGAGTTTGGGAAGAGCCTCCCAGCCCAGTGGAGCAGCTGCTGCCTCGCAGTCTGGTGGGGCAGGTTGTTGGGAGGTTGTGCTTTGCAGTGCCCACCCCAGACTCCCAGAGAAGCCCCTGCAGGGCTGAGCTGGGCTGGTGTTTTCTCTCCCTCTCCCACAGACGTTCCTGTACAACGACCTGTACATTTACAACATCAGGAAGAACAGCTGGTCCAAAGTGGAGATCCCCAACCCCCCACCTCGACGATGTGCTCACCAGGTAAAGTTCTGGGTGCCAGAGCAGCAGTTGGGATTGTTCTAAAGCTGTGCCAGAGGTGACTGGGAATAGATTTTTAATTTTTTTTCCTCCTGAGGGTTTCTTGCCTCTCCTCATTCTCCTTGGCATGGGCTGCCAGTGGTGTCTCTTCACCTGCTCTGCCTGTACAAGCCTGTCCAGGGTGTTTGTGCTGTCTGATCACTGGAGTCCTCTGGAAATGCTGAGTGTGGAATGAAGGTTTGGGGTTTTATCTGTTGATTAGGCAAGACTCAAACAGGACTCAGGGGAAAAATTCTTCTTTGGAGGTGAACTCAGTTTGCTGCATCACAGAGGGACCAGCTCAGCCTCCACAATCCCAGGGGAGACTGAATTTATGGAACAGAGTTTGACCAAAGTGCTGTGAATGAATGGCAGAGTTGCTGTGAATGGTTCTTTCCTTAAAGCCCACAGGCCAAGGTCCATGAGCATCACAGACCCTGCCCCTCCATTCCAGGTGGAATTTGGGCTCTTTTCCCCCTCTGTGCAAACCCAGGTCACTGGATGATGAAGTGTTGGGGTTTGTTTACTTTATGTGAACACCTGCACATTAGAAACTGGACCAAAGACTTGTGTTTCTTGCAGGTCTTTGGCCCTCCTAAAATAATTATCTCAAATTGTCCTGCAAGTGCCTGGGTGACTGGTACCTTCCAAAAGCTGCCCTGCAGAGTGAGAATGTCATTTTCCTACCCATGGCCAAACCTCTTTAGAGCTCCCTGGTAAGATCCAACACCCCAGGCAGGTTCATATACCTTTGTTATGCTACTCCCAAGTGCCAGTTTGCTCTGAGCTCTGTGTCCTTTCTGGGATTGAAAGATTCTGGCTTGTTTTTTGGGCTACTTTGTGTTGTTTAAGATAGAACTGGATTTCAGAGGCCAAACCCCAGTAACCAGCAGGTGGCTGTAGAGCAGCTGAACCCAAACTGAGCAGATCAGGAGCTGCAGCTGGATTACACCACCAATAACATGAGAAACCCACCCCAGCAGTCCTGCTTCAGCAGTGTTTTCTGTCTGCTAATTAATTAGGGCTGCATAGGAGACAGTCCAGCCTCGTTAGCTGGCTGGTTTGGTGCCCTCCTTGTGGCTTTGTTTGTAATGCACGTTTTGCAGTAGCTCAGAGGTGAACAGAAGTGTGGCTGGGGGTGTCATCTCTGGTCTCTGACACACAGGCCTCCGAGTTAAACTGGCTTCATTACAGCTGTTCAACAGGAAGAAATTCAGAAAGGAATCTTTCCCTGTGAGGGTGGGCAGGCCCTGGCACAGGTTGGGCAGAGAAGCTGTGGCTGCCCCATCCCTGGAAGTGTCCAAGGCCAGGTTGGACAGGGCTTGGAGCGACCTGGGATAGTGGGAGATGTCCCTGCCCATGGCAGGAGGTGGATCAAAATGATCTTTAAGGTCCCTTCCAACCCAAAGCAGTCTGGGATTTATGAACACAGCTGAGGTGAGAATAACTATGGATGGGTGTTGTCATTTGTTCAAGGAAAAGGTTTGGGTATGTGATGAATTCCAAGCCAGCTCTTGAAAAGGTCACACACAAGTATGAGCAGGCTGTTGGATGTACCTTCCCCTTAAGCTTTTAAGCACCTGATACCCATGGCAATCAGGCATTTGTCCCCTTTGTTTAGGTATCTTCATGTTCCCACTAATCCTGCCTCAAAGCACACCCTGGATTTTCTCCTGTGTTTCATCCTTGCATGTCCAGGCTGGTTTATGTCAGGGCATGGCCATGTGTGATGCCAGAAATCTGGTTTGCTGGGAGAGATGAGTGAAGGATTAGTGAGGAAAGAGGTCACTATCCCAGTGTTGGTCAGTGATGGGTCCCCTGAAAAAAACACACATGGAAGAATTTATTTATAGTGTCAATAATCACAGAAATCCTGCTCAAGGAAGACATTTGCACAGCCACAAAGTTTCTTTTTTGGAATTCCTTTCTTCTTCCTTAGTCCTTACACAGATATTTTTAATGAAGTAGAATCTTGCTCTGCTCTCTGCTTTTAACTGGCAGTTTGCATCCCAAAGGTGTTTTGGTGCTGCTCTGTGTGAAAAAATATAAAACCCCTCTCTTTGATACTCTCTCCTCTCTGCTACTGCCCCAACCAAAGCACTAACAGTCTCTTCTCATCCAAATGCTGCACATTTCCTCCTGTGTTTGGAGGTGTGTTGGTTGGTTGGTTGGTTTTCTGTTTGTTTTTGAACAGAGATATAAAAAAGTTGTAAAACTAATCCCAAGATGCTCCCTGGCAGACTTTGAACTTGCAGCCCTGAAGCCCAAGGTGCCAGGAGGTGGGAAGGGCCTGGCTCCTGGGCCAGCTTTCCTTTCCTGCAGGGAAGGTGTGCTAAGGAAGGAGCAACTTGGATTTTAGATCCTCCTCCTTCAGCCCTGGAGAGCTGCTGCTGCCCAGCAAGGCAGCTGATAAAAACTGGGGAAGCTTTGCCCTGTGTGGTTCCTGAGGCATCTGATCCCTTTCCCTTGTCCCCTGTGTGGTTCCTGAGGCCTCTCTGATCCCTTTCCCTTGTCCCCTGTGTGGTTCCTGAGGCCTCTGATCCCTTTCCCTTGTCCCCTGTGTGGTTCCTGAGGCCTCTCTGATCCTGATTCCCTTGTCCCCTGTGTGGTTCCTGAGGCCTCTGATCCCTTTCCCTTGTCCCCTGTGTGGTTCCTGAGGCTTCTCTGATCCCTTGTCCCCTGTGTGGTTCCTGAGGCCTCTCTGATCCCTTTCCCNTTCTCTGATCCCTTGTCCCCTGTGTGGTTCCTGAGGCCTCTGATCCCTTTCCCTTGTCCCACAGGCAGCTGTGGTGCCCACAGCGGGTGGGCAGCTCTGGATCTTCGGAGGGGAGTTTGCCTCTCCCAATGGGGAGCAGTTCTACCACTACAAGGATCTCTGGGTCCTGCACTTGGCCACCAAGACCTGGGAGCAGATCAAGTGAGTACTGGGCCCTCTTGTCTAGGCCACACTTTGCCAAGAAAGGTTGGACCACACAATCCTTGAGGTCCTTTCAAGGTGACTCTTTGATTTGGCCTCATGGGGAGCTGTGCCAGCGTGGTCTGAGTTTGGTTCCTGCCATAGTCCTGTGAGTTCCCAGCTCTCTGCTCATCTCTCCCTTGAGTATGGAGGTGCCCATCCTGGAAATGGTGGAGAACCTCCAGAAAAATGGAAATGAGAGATGTGTTCAAGTCTACTGAAGCCCAAACTGTTATTTACTATGTGATTTTTGTACTTGGGTACAAAGAAAGAGTGTCCCAGCCATGGCAGGTCTAGATGTCCAACTTGAAAACTGGTTGCTTTGTCTTCCTGGGCTCTTACAGTGTGGGCTGTACAAAACCAGTGCCAGGATCTCCCATTAACATGCCTTGAGAAGGCAGTTTGTATCCATGCACACAGCTCCTGATAACTGGTATTTGCTGCCTCAAGATTCCTTGGGATAAACAAGCCATTAACTCAGCCCTGTCAAAGCAGAGGTGCCAAAAGTAGTTTTTGACAAGAGTGAAGGTGTAAATATCTTTTCTGGAACTGACCTGAAGTCCTCTGCTAATGTTTCCTTAACCTTTGCCTTCTTGCTTTTGCTGCTCATGTTTGTGTTTGCTCTTCATCCCAGGTGCTGTCCCATGTCCCCTTGGCTGCCACACCACAGTGGCAGAAGGCATTTGCAGACAGGGATGCCTCGTTGTTTCCTCCTAGGTACAAGACAGACATTTCCTAAGTGAGCATCATAGATGCCAGGGGTGGAGCTGCCCTGGAGGGATGATCTTCCCTCTGTCCCTGCCCCATGTGGGATCTGCTCCATTTGAGCTCCTGACGGGTTTGGGTGGGCGGCTGTTTTTCAGCCCTGCTGGAATTTTGGGAACGCCCATGCCCTGGTCCCAGTGCTGGAATCCAACAAGGCACATCTCCCATCCTTGGGCAGAGCTCCAGGAGCTGCATTAGTGAGGCAGCTGGTGGAGGAGCCTGGGAGGGGATGGCTTTGTTTTAATCCTAACCTGGCTGAGCATGAAAATCAACTCTCTGCTGCCTCTTTGCTTTTCCATATGGCATCTTGATCACAGTCTGCTTGGGAAGGGGAAGAGGAAAGAGCAGAGAAGACTTTGAGTTGTACAAGGGATGTTTTTTCCCTATTTCCTTTAAAACTGTGATCATAACACCTGCTGCATTTCACTTCCTTCAGCATTTTGCTTTTCTTCCTGCTGCTGTTTTTCCACAGAGGTTTCTCACGTGTGTCTGAAGCCAAACACTTGTTTATTTGGGATTGCCATTAACCTGGGATGGCTGGTGACAGTGAGGGTCAGCTTGGGGTATGGAGGCACTGGGAGAGTGAACACATTTGGGAACACTGAATGGAAGGGGCAGATTGTGTAGGTTTGTTGGATCATGGTGGGAAACATCCCTGGTACAACAAGACCTCCCACAGCAGGCCATGCAATAATTCCATGTATCCAGTGTGGTGGCAGTGTCACCCCGGGGAATGCCAGGTGGTGGACATTTGGGGTACAGACTGGTATTGAGTAAACTCAGCTGGGTTTGGAAGATGTCATTTTAGTGCAAATAATGGAGTAGCGGAATTAATTATTCATTAAGAAATGTCTGAACTAGGGAGACAAAATTTCCATTCCTGTTCACATGGGAAGGGTCACGTGTGCCTCATTTCAGGTGGGTTTGGTGTTTTGGTTTGTTGGATTCAGTAGCCAAGATGACCCTGCTGGGACCTAAACTTGCAGTTCTAGGAAATGTAGTTATTCCAGCCCCTCAGTTTAAATTCCACGCAGTTCTGTTCTCCTTCCTGGCCTACAGTTCTTGCCACAGACCATCTTGGTGCTGTGAGAGGCTCAGCTGTAAAACCCCTTGAATAACTGTGAGTAACATCCCTGTGCTGTGTCTGCTGGAGAAATGGAGCTCCATTTTCTCCTAGCACAGAGCACAGTGGTGCCAGGCTGCTTGACAGAGTTAAAAGGTGCTATATTTAGCAAGATGGAGCTGTATTTCCTTGCATTTTGCATGCACAGAGATGATCCAAACACAACAAATCCCAGCCCTTTAGAAGCTGTGCCAGCAACTGACTTTGACTTAGTGGAGCCACCTTATCTCGAGTGTGATGCACGAGGTTCCCTCAGTCCATGAACTGTTTGTTACTCTGCCTTAGAGCAGCAATATTTTAACCTAATTGCCTCATTCCTTCCTAGAGAGAACATCCTCACTCAGCTCTGCATGGCCCAGGGAGGAGGAGACAGGGAGCATCACTGGCCTTGGGAGTTCTTTGTCTTCTGAGCCTGTGTAGCTCCTTTCCCTCTAATTCTGGAATGTCAGTGATCCATCCTGGAGCAGTTGGGTGAGGTGTGGTGCTATAAGTACCCCGGGGTGGCTTTGTGGAGAGAGCTGGAGCAGTCCTTGCAGAGCAGGATGACTTTGAGCACAGGTCTGTGTCTCATTGAGGCCTCTTCTTGCTCTTGTGCTCTCACTGAAGATCAGGCTCTGCCACACCAGGTAGGGAAGGGTATTTGTGGTGTAAATCAAGTAGATCATCAACCCAGAAACCTGGTGAGCTTGTGCTGTGGTAGATCAGGGTGTACAACTGTTGGTTGACTTCCCAAGGGATCTGATTTGAGGGTTTTGTGCCTTGTGGTACTTTTGTATTCCCTTCTGTCCTTCCCACCTGAGTGTGCAAACACAGAGTGCAGGATCTGTGTGTGCCACTGACCCAGCCCTTGTGCATTCATGGACACTGAGCACAAATCCTGAGCTGCTTTGGCCTGGAGTGCCCCTGTGGGATGTTCTCTGCATCATCACTTTTATCGTTACTGAGCATTTCCAGGGGTCACCTGAGCATCCTCTGGATGAAGGAATGAATGGAAAGGTAACTCAGGCAGTTCTGCAGCCACTGGGACGTGGAATTCTGGAATCTGGAGGCTGAAATCAGGTCTGGTATGTTACTATAAGTGCCTGAGTAACTCCCCAGGCAAAAGCAGATTCCTTGGGGAGCAGTTCTGATCAGACACAGCCTCTGCATGTGTAGGGCCAGTCCTTATCCAGACTTTTAATCTATTTTTAAAAAAATCTGGAGAATTTGCAGCTCCCTCCCACATGTCTGCTTCCCAGTGTCAACCCCATGAGATAGAGCATTAATCATAAACCCTGTGAAGCCATTTCCAAAATGCTTGTTTTGGACCATGAGCAGTGGTACAGGTAAAAGGGGGCAGTTTCCATTTGGGAAACAAGTCTTGGAGCTTGCAGGAAGATCCTTCTGGAGTTGCAGTGAGGTCCTGCCTGACTGTGCCATTTGTGACTTGGAGTTAATTGCACATTTGTGGTAACTTGTTTATTAAAACACATCAATGGACAAACCTTGTGTTGTTCAGAATTGATTTTTAACTTGGAGGAAACCTGTCTGAGAAATCAGGCACAAGATACTCCCTGAGAACAGGATTTTATTGTTCATGTTCATTTTTAATTCCTGAAAAAAACAAGGAGATTATTTAAAAGGTGCCGTCCTTTGGAATAACAATGTGGGAGCTTTGTTCCTGAGAGAGAAAATAATGATTTGAGATCTTGATGAAATTAATACTTGAGGTGCTGTTCTGCAGGGGGATACTTAAAAACCCAGTAAATGCCTGGAAAACCCAAGTCTCTGCTTGGATAAAGAATCCAGGCAATCAATATTAATTCAGCTTTCCCCAAATGCTGCTGTTGTGCTTGGAGTTCCTCATTATGGCTGGAGTGAGGTTGTCATTTCCAGTGGTGAATAAGGGCCCTCATTTTCTCTCTCCACAGAAATCCATCACCACAATTCCCAGCTCCCTGCTGCCACTTCAAGAGTGGCAGGAGGGTTGTGCCTTCAGGTTTTGCTGCTGGTTTCAACTTCTTTATTTAGGCCCTGATGCTGCAATCACTTCCCACAGGTTAATGCTGCCAGTTTGGGGAGCCTTGCTGGGTTCAGTGGGGCCAACTGTGCACTTGGGAGACTCCTCAGGTAGTGAAAATGGGATGGATTAATCCATGGGGGCAGAGAACACACACAGCAAACCCCTCTTTTCTCTGCAGTTTGGCCAGAAGTTGCCTTTGTTTTGAAAGCTCTTGAAGGAGTTTCTGTTCTGTCTCACAAGATGCTCAGGCTGTGGGTGAACCTGGAGGAAGGTGCATCTCATTCCCCCCGGGAATGGCGTGTCCAGCTGCTCGGCTTCCCGGGAGCCTTTTGGCTGTGACAGATGGGTGTTGGTGCTTGTTTCTGGAAATGGAAGCAGCACATTTAACTGAAAGGTCAGGAAGGCTTGAAGGAGCAGAACAGTCATGTGTAGATGCTTTTTAGTGTGTAGGATCATGGAATGAATCATGCAATTATAGAATCATTTGGGGTGGAAGAGACCTTAAAGATCATCCTGTTCCAACCTCCTGCTGTGGGCAGGGACACCTTCCACTATACTGAGTGTCTCCAAGCCCTGTCCAGCCTGGCCTTGGACACTCCCAGGGATGGGGCAGCCACAGCTTCTCTGGCAACCTGTGCCAGGGCCTGCCCACCCTCCCAGGGAAGGATTCCTTCCCAATATCCCATCCAAACCTACCCTCCTTCAGTAGGATAAGATAAAAACGATGACTTGTTTTGCTGCAGTGCCTTTGTTCTTGAGGAAATTGAGTAATTTATGAAGCCTGTTCACTAGTTTGGTGTTACATCCTGAGTGCAGGTGGATGAGTGAAGATGTTATGGGTGTGTGGTCTCCTGAGACACTGAAGGAAGGTGGATGTCAGAGCCAGTTTGGATCCTCAGACTTGGAGGAAACATCTCGTGTTTGGAGTGTATTTCTTGCAATTGTGCAAGTTAACTGCTGTTCATTAAACTCTCCTGAAAAATTAGCTCCTGACTCATAGCAAAAAAGACTTCAGGACTTCAGGTGCTGTTAGGGACTAGCTGACTTATCCAGGAATAAAATTGCCTGTGTTGCAAATCCCAGGAGTTCCTGTAAGAGCACACACACTGTTGTGGAGAAACCAGGCATGTATTAAGGCTGTGTAATTCCCCAGCATCTCCCATTCCAGGAGAAGCTGAACTCAACCAGCTCAGCTGCCAATTACTGCAATAAAAATGGACTGATTCACTGACAGGAAAGGGAGTTTTGCTGATAAGTGGAATTTCTTTGTGTTTCAGGGCATCAGGAGGCCCCTCTGGGCGAAGTGGACATCGAATGGTGGCGTGCAAAAGGCAGCTGATCATCTTTGGGGGTTTCCATGAGAGCACAAGGTGGGTCTTTGGGATGGCTGGGGGTGTGAATCCTCTGTGAAACAGGCAACAGAATTTCACCAGCAACTGAAATCTGGGTGTTAATGGAAGGATTGTTCTCAGCAGGACTGCTACTGGTTAGACTTGTATGTTAGAAAGACAAGTGGTGTTGATTTAAAGTCTTCATGAGAAATGGTGGTATTGTTGTCACTGCAGGAACTCCCCATCCTTTGTAGCCAGAGCTCAGTACAGCACTTTCGGCCTCTGAGTCTTGTCAGAGCCTTGTCATCTGGAAACATCTCCAGAGGGCTCTCACATACCTTGTGAGATCCCAGCTCTGCTGCCACGGGGACTGTGAGGAGGCTGAAGGGAGATTTTCTCCTGTCCACAGTGGTGACCATTACCCAAAGCTATTCTGTGCCTTTGCTCTCCTTAGGGATTACATCTATTACAACGATGTGTATGCCTTCCACCTGGACTCCTTCACCTGGAGCAAGCTGGCTCCAGCAGGGCTGGGGCCTGCCCCAAGGTCGGGCTGTCAGATGGCTGCCAGTGCTGAGGGCAACATCATCATCTACGGAGGCTACTCCAAACAGGTGGGGAGACCCGGGGGGACATCAGGTTCTTCCTCCACAAGACCAGAGGCATCCTGTCTTACTGTGCCTTCGTGCAGCTCTGTGCTGAATGAGGGGCTGATCTGGGTCAAAATGAATTTTGTGTTTTCCATACTGTTCTAATCCAGCATATGGAGTTGATGTAACAGAGGGGGGAATAAGCAGCTGGGAGAAACGACATTTTTCTGGCAGCAGTGGTGGTTGCTGCTCAGGTAGTAACTCTGTTCATGTTGCAGCACTGACAGGTTAAAAGCAGCAGTTGCCAGGAGACCTGTGTTGTCTTCCATCAGCAGAGGTGAGGGAGCAGCTCTAGTCAGCAAACTCAGTAAGGCAGAGCAGACTCCTGAGGAGCACCAGGCTGCCTCTGCTCCTCTCCTCAGCATGATTCACACCTGGGACCACACTCCTTGCTGACCACAGATCCCTGTCCTGTGCTGGGCTGCAGGAAGTAAATCCCTCACTGAGCAAGAGGCTCCTGCAAAGCTGTGGCTGCTGCAGGTGCAGATGGAAGCCCCTCCTGTGCCATGGAGAGGCAGCAGCGCCTCCAGCAGCGCCGCTGGGGAGGAGGACACCTTGTTCTTCTGGTGGGAATAAATGAACAAAGGAAAGCAGGGAAAGGGGAGAGAAGGCACTCAGTCTGGCTGTATATTTAGCAGCGTTTGTGCCTCCTCAGGGCCGGTGCTTTGGGCTCTGTCTCATCAGTTGTGCGTTTTTGATTAAACGGCAGTAACAATAGAGAGGCATTTTGCACCTGAAAGGGCTTTGTCCTATTCCTCTCTCTGTGCTGTTCCCTCACTCTTTGGGGTGGGGAGGAAGCGTGAGCCTGCCTGCTGTGCTGGATGTGCATCTCCTGGCTGCTGAAAGCTGCGTGTCAAGTGCACTTGAGCCCTGGGGAAGTATAAAAGTTGAGGTGTGTTTGCAGTTAGTTCTGTTCCCCTTCACGAGGGTGGGCTCTGTCCCACTGCCCTGGGTTGGTTTGGACTAGCAGAAATGAAAGAGAAGGGATGGGGAGATGCAGAGCTGCCCTCAGCCTTTTGCAGAGCACTGGGCAAGGGTAAGAGCTGGGGGAAGTTCCTCTGCAGCTTGGAGAACAGCTTTTAAATTGCAGCAGCCACTCCTGCGAGGAATCTGCTTCCTTTGTGATCCAGAGGGCTCAGTGGGCTGCTCTCTGATGGGCCATTCCTCACACTCTGCTTCTGTAGCACAAACTGGACAGAATTTTCTCAGCAGAGAAAGGCGACAAACTCACTCCTGAAGATTAAATTCAGCAGGATACAGCCCCTCTAGGAGAGACACAATTCCATTAACGGGTGGCTGTTTAATTCTTAATGTTTGCTTCCATGGTGGAGCTCAGTGTCTGGGTTTGCTCAGAGAAGAAGGTGTGTTTGGCTGGTGTGTTTGGCTGGACAGCTCCTGGGAGAAACACCAGGTAGACATGGAGATAACGATAGGAATTGGGCAGTCACAGGAGAGGATCTGCTCCTTGTCTGCAGCTATAGAGGTGGATATTCAGGAATGCATTTGGGGGCATGTGAAGACTTTTTTTGCATGTGCAACCAGGCAAGTGTCCAGGCAAACACCATTCACCAAGTCATGCAGGGACTCCTAACAAGAGGCAGGACTAAGTTGCACATGTGATGTAAAACAGGGGGCAGATTTACATGGAGGCCTCCTGAGGCCAGAGCTGTTCCAGGCTTGGATGTGGTGGGAAGTGGTTTGGAGGGGAGAGCAGGGAAAATCATAATAGCTCTTGTGGTTTAATATGTACATAATGTGGGTGCCCCATTGCTGGAGGAGGGTTGTGATGTGGCAAGGCTGTGTCCTGTGACAGGAGGGAGCTGGGAAGGCACAGACAGAGATTTGGTTCTTGCTTTGATTTTCTGGACATGGACAACTGAAGGTGGAGAGTCTGTTTTCAGTAATGCCTGTCAGTCCAGGCCATGTTGCTGAATTCCCTTCATGTGACCTGAATAAGAAAGTCTCTTCCATGAGTGGAGAAATAGAGGCAGAAAAGATGAAGTGACTTGTGCAAGGCACTCCAGGACTTGGTGTGCAGAGCCAGGACCAGGACTTGGTCCCCAGTCCGCCTTTGCTGTGCCTGCCACTGGATTTTGCTGACCAGGTGGTGACAACCAGGCTGGAAAAAAGGAGCTTCACAACCCTGAGTGTGACTAACTTGAGATATTAGTGCCTGGTGTTTAAAAATGCAGTATCCCTAAGACACTGGTTCATCTGTTTCATCTTCAGCCTAGAGATGATAAAGGCAGTTTTTAGGGTCTCCTACAGAAAGGGATGTTGTGGGTGTTGTGGGCTCTGCCTGAAACAGACCTCACAATCCCACAAGGAGCTCAGCCTCGCTGTTGTGCTGCTCTGAAAGATGTCCTCTCCTGTTCCTCGTGCTGGGTTTGCTGCAGCAAGCTGCATTTTTGGCTGTGTGGAGCACCGAGCCCTCTCCATTGCTAGGCAACGTGAGCACAGTGAGCCTGCCTGGCACCCAGGGGCTGGAGCTGCTGCTGCTCCACCCTGCAGGTGCAGCCTGCAGGCCAGGGGTGTGCCAGGCTTTGGGATGCCAGAGATGACCAGCACGTGGGGATTTTGTTTGTGGTTTGGCATTTTTAGTGACAGTCATTGCAAAGCTGGAGTGGGTTCTGCTCGTAGGTTGCTTGTGGCAGGGCTGAAGTGTTTGCCTGATTTCCACATCTGATGGGACTGGTTCCCTCTGTAGCTTTGCCTGCTAAGGATTTCTGCTAATTGGGTGTATTTTACCACTGTTGATTTCATATCAAACATTTAATACATGGAGAATCCTGATTCCCCCACCCCTCAAGCTCTCTGTGTCTCAGTTTCCTTGCTAGCTGGATTTTTTAGCTAATGCCTGTGAAGTTCTTGTAACTGGGATAATACACCTGTATGTGCAAACAGTAGGCTGTGGATATCCAAACCAGTTTGGTGCTGGAAAGCAAACACCTGGAACTTCAAGGCAGGAAGGACAGTGAGGGAACAGGAGGCTCTTGTGACTGACAGGATTTGCTCAGGGCAGGGGAGTGTCCTGGGTGTTGGGAGGGGATTGATCTCTGCAGCAGCTGGTGGAGTGTCTGCTTAGAGCCAGTGTGAGCTGGGGAAAACAGGCATCTCTTTGACAACAAATAACTAACTCCCACTCCACCTCAGGGGGGTTTTCTGAGCCCAGGGAGCTTTGTCATGTTGCATACACAGTGTGTTTACTACAGGGAGCTCTGTGGTTTTCAGGAGGAAAATAATGCAGTTATTCTACACAGCTGTTATGATAGTGAAGCCAACTGCTCTCCCAGTGTTCATTCCCTTCCTTTCTGCAGACAGTGCCCATCCTGCTGTGCTCCTCAGGCTTCACCTGTTTGTGCTCTGCATGTGGCAGTGTGGGCTCTGTCCAGCACTTCAGGACAAGCTGCAGCCAGGCTGGGACAGGGGAGGACAGAACCCCCCCTCCTGGTGTCCCTGGCACACAGGCACCTTGCAGTCCCTGGGATGCACTTCAGTGTACTCAGGTGTGCAGCCTCTGCCCATCCATCCCTGACAGCCCCTTGCTCAGGTGAGCCTTGTCAGGGTGTTTAAGGTGAAGGACAGACTGAAGAGCTGCCATATCTGAGCTGTCCACAGCCTGCAGTGACTTTTGCTGCTCCAGACCTGTGTGACAGGGACACAGGTATGACATGGCCAGACTGTGGTACTTGCCTAACACGGAGGCTCAGCCCTCTGAACTTGAGGTGCCACAGTAGCTGCTCTGCCAGACTCTGAAGGGTGTATTCCACACTTCAGCACCTTTCCTGGGGCTGTTCCTTTCCCTTCCTGCCCTGGCAGCAATCCCAAGGGTCTGTTCACACTGCCAGCCCCTCCATCCAACCATGTCTCCAGCACCAGAGCTCCTCTAGCAGTGCCTCAGAACCACTCACCTGTGCAAAAACTGGGTGGTTTTCCATGGGCAGTGGCTGGAGGAGTTTTTCAGCACTGTTTAAACCCTTTTTCAGAAAACAGGCGTGGCCCTGGTGCTTGTTCCTACAGGTTTCCTGTCCCTGTGTGCCTGATGTCCTGCTGCTCAAGGAGGAACTGCTGCAGGTGGAACAGCACAGTTGTTGACTTTGTGGAAGTGGTTGCACAGAATTGGGTCTCTCCAGGGTGGATATTGTGTCTTGAAGAGTGAGTGTCTTTCACTTCACTCATGGGGGGTGTGTGGAGAGCAACAGGACGTGTTAACCCCACCCCGAACTAGGAGAATTCCCAGGTCAGGAATCAGGCAGATCCTGGTCCTTAAATTAACTGCAGCTTCCTGTTTACTGCTCTATGAGCAGATTTCTGTTCCTCCACCACTTCACCATCGCTGCATCCCATGGATCCCAGTCATGGATCACCTGGGAAATGGTGTCCATGGTTAGAGCCCCAGGTCTGTGCTGCAGCCTGGAGAGCTTTCCTGGCTGGCACAGGCAGAAGGTGGTTGTGGCTCCTCACAGGGAACATTCCTGGTTTGAATCCCATGGTTGTGGATGCTCCAGAGCCACACTGTGGTCCTCTGTGTGGCTTCTCCTTGCCCAATCCCAGTGTTTGCATGTCTAGTTAGCCCTGCTGTGGTTTCCCTGAGCATCCCTGTGTTTCCCTTCCCTGCAGAGAATCAAGAAGGATGTTGACAAGGGCACCCTGCACACAGATATGTTCCTGCTGAAGGCTGAAGGTGTGGGCAAGGAGGAAGGTGAGCACTGTGGGCTGTGCTGGAAGGGATGCTGCAGGAGGGGGAATGCAAATCCTCTCCCTTCCTTTGATTAACACACACCAAAAAACCCCAAACACTGGAAAAAATCTCCCTCTCAGTGGGAAGCTCTGCCCCAGTGTTTGCTGTGGGGGTAAACACAGCAGATGAGTTGATTTAAATATTTCCTCTTCCAGGAGTAGCTCAGTGATTTGTGCACTGTGACTGTAGCTTAAGAAGAAGAGGGCCTGGGTGAAGGGACCAGCAGTTTCAGGAGGGTGTAGGAGGAATTACATTCTCCCTGTGTACTGGAGAAGGGAGATGGACCATCACACGTGCAGGATTCTGAAGGGAAATGGGAAGCAGATGCCTGTTGCTGCAGCAGTGGCTCTGTCCCCTTGTCACAGTCTGGTTTACAGCCTGGAAAGATGAGGCTGTGTCTGCTTTGCTTCCAGGGTAGCCAGAGGCAGGGATGAGTCGTGGTTCCCAGCTCCAGGTGACTTGGGGTCAGAGCTGTGTGATGTTTCACTCACAAACAGGGAAGCACTGGGGAATTGGAGCAGGGTGGGAAGCTGGAGGGAGGTTGGGATATTCTTTTTGTCAGACAGTCACTTTCAGCATCATCTCATTGACACCTCCTGGATACTAAGGTGGAGTGGAGGGTCTCCAGACTCCTTGCATAACTTTGAGAAGCTCTGGCCTGCCCAGGCAGCCTCAGGAAAAACTACAAGAAAAGATATTTTAGGGATTTTTTCGGTTTGTATGTGGGAGGGAATTAAAACAACAGTTTGAAATTCCTGTTTCTGGGACATTTTCATTGCTGCTTTTCTGTTTCACAACAGATAATCTTTGGGATTTCAGAATTTTCCTGGGCTGGGTGCCAGGTACCTTCCAAAGCTGCTCCTCAACTGGACAAGGGGGGAGGACCCAACAAAAGGCTTGTGGGTTGGGATGAGGGCAGGGAGAGATCCCTCACACTCTCCTGTGGGTCCCTTCCATGGGGTACAATCCTTCAGGAACACAGACTGCTCCAGTGTGGGCCACTGGTTGTTTTCTCTTGGAATGCCCCCAGAAATAGGAATTCCATCACTTTCCTTAGGATAGAGAATATTTTATCCTTGACTGAGGGAATGGGACAATTTTCTTTGAGCTGTATTTTAAAATGTTAAAACTGTGATTGATTTCTTCAATCCTGACTGTCTGGAAGTGGGATTTGGGGAGGAGAGGTGGTCACAAACCCTGTCTGGATTCCAGGCCCTGTTTGCATTATGCCCTAGTTATGGTTTTATCTTGTTGGAATTGAGGTTCCTCTGGAAGCACAGAGCCTGGGCAGTGCTTGTGCTTCTCCCAGCCTGCATTTTAGGGATTTTCTCTAAATTCAGAGTAGAAAGGCCTGAAGCAAAAGCAGAGGGACAGAGCACAAACCTTCTCCTGTGGCTGAGCCCTTTTCAAAGCGTGGCTGGGGCTCCCTGTGATGAACTGTGCTTATTTTTGGGGTTAAGGCAGTGGTGCAGGAAGGGTAGATAAGGTGAAGAGAACTGATGTGGAGTGGGTGGGCTCCATGGGATAATCCAGGGGCTTTTCCTGGGTGCTTGAAGGCTGTTTATAATGAGGCCTTGAACTCTAAAGGTGTCCATGAGGCTCCTTGCCCCAGAAAGCTTGAAGATAGTTCTGCAGGTGTCCCCATCGAGTTGTGGAACACTGAGGGGCCTTGGAATATCCAAAACAATCCAGATTCTCTGTTGCTGATGCTCATAACCACCCTGAGACGAGCTCAGTTTGTCAAAACTTGGCTGTAATAATGCCAAGGTCATGGGTTCAATCCCCTGTGTGGGCCATTGACTTAAGAGTTGGACTCGATGATCCTTGGGGTCCCTTCCAACTCAGAATAGTCTGTGAGTCTGTGAAGTACTTGCTTTTCTGCACTGCCAGACAGGTGGACATGGAGTCGGCTCAGCCCCTCCGGAGCGAAGCCCCCGCCCAGGTCCGGCTTTTCCGCGGCCGTCGGGCCCGGGAACCGCACCCTGCTCTTCGGGGGGGTGCACGACGAGGAGGAGGAGGAGAGCCTGGAGGGGGACTTCTTCAACGACCTCTACTGCTACGACATGGGCAAGAACCGCTGGTTCCCTGCACAGCTCAAGGTGTGGTGTCACAGGGTGCAGACACTCTGAGTTCTCTGTCCTGGCTCAGCTGGCACGGCCTGTGTGTCTGCTCGGCCTCTTGGAGCTTTCACAGAAATATATTGTATTATAGGCTGGGTTGGGTTCGGAGAGACCCCGAAGCTCACTCAGTCCCACTCCTGCCACGGGCAGGGGCATCTCCCACCAGCCCAGGTTGCTCCAAGCCCTGTCCAGCCTGGCCTTGGGCACTTCCAGGGATGGGGCAGTGAGTTTTCTCTCTTTGGAGGAAGCCTTCCTAGTAACTCCAGGTGTAAGAGTGGAGACAATCCCCCTCCTCCAGGAGCTGGGCTGCTTCTGCCCCATCGTTGTATAGTGCAAAATGAAAGAAAGCAGCTTGAAAACATTTATGGTGTTTTACTGAAGGTCAAATGTGTAAGTCTGAGATAGTTCAGTAAAAGCTACTGTGAAATGATCTTGTTGGGATCAAACCCCCTCCCTCTTTTCCCCAGTGCTGAGCTACCAGAAGAGATGAAATACTAACCTTGGCTCATCGGGACTTCAGAACCGGGGCCCTCAGCTCAGCTCAGCTCTTTGATCATGTTTGAACCTCTCCCACTGGGCAAGTGAGGTGCAAACGACCTGCTTGAACTTCTTCCTCCTGCCTGTTTCTGGCTTTGTTCTCAAAATGGAGAAGTCAATCACATAATCACAGGCAGACATCCACTCAGATGTTTGCTTCTGCCTTCCAAAACTGCCTGTTTCCCAGCCCTTTCATGCAGTGCTCCCAAGACCTGGAGTGCTGCCTGGTAATGCACTGTAATTTAGCACCCAGCAATTGTTGTGATTTCAGCAAATCGTGGGTTACTCTCTCTTGCTCCTGGCACAGAGTAGTGGCCTCTCTGTGTGTTTGTGGCACCTGAGAGCAGGAGAGATGTGAGGATGCAATTCCACACCATGGATTCTCCAGGGTTTTCACTGCTCCTTGTTTTTAGGCTGGTAGAAGTCCATGCTGAAGTGGGGGGTTGCACCTGTCACTTGAGACTTAGAATTGGAATGAAAAAAGGCAACTCCTCCCCTCCCTCCCATCAGCATCTGCACTACTTGTATTAAAATGCTGTTTGGTGCACACAGTTCACACACAGTCTGCTTTTGTTCCTCTCAACAGGCCCCAAAATCAGAGAGGAGGAAGAGGAGACGAGGCAAACAAGCAGAGTCAGAGGCTGCTGGAGATGAGGAGACGGAGCAGAGACCTCCCCAAGGGCCCCTGGAGATCATCAAAGAGGTGGTGGCAGAGGATGGGACTGTCATGACCATCAAGCAAGTGATCTCTGGCCCTGCAGAAGAGAAGGAGGGGTCTGAGGAGGAGGAGGAGGAAGGGGGAGCCTCTGGCCCGCTGGTGGAGCCGTGCCCACGCTCCAATGCCATGGTGGCCGTGAAGCACGGGGTGCTCTTCGTGTACGGGGGCATGTTCGAGGTGGGTGACCGGCAGGTCACCCTCAGCGACCTGCACAGCATCGACCTGCACAGGATGGACGAGTGGAAGGTGCTGCTGGAGATGGATCCAAGTAAGCTGGGGCTGGGGCTGTCCCTTTGCCTTGGGTGCAGCAACACCACACCAGGGTAAAAACCAACTGTGGAGCTTCCTCAGGGGGTGGGGATGAGCCTTTGAGGGAAGGTTTTCCATGGACAGCAAAAACCTTGGCAGTGTGTGCTGATGCAGGGTCTTACCAGAAACCTGTCTGGTCCAGAGCTTTGCTGTCACTGGTCTGTCTGCTCTGAAAATCAACCCCTGTGATCAGGGTGTCTTTGTTCACTGGTGGCATGGTCTGTCCTGGAAGGTCCTGTTTGACAGAGGATGGGGATGCTCTTGGCAGTGCTCACCTTCTCAGGGCAGTGAGAGTCTTGGGTCCTTCAAAGCAGTGGGCATTCCCTGGGGTTATCTCTTTGTACCTTAATTATCTGTAGGGTTATCTCTGTGTTAATTATCTCTAAAGTTCTCTCTTTGTACCTTAATTAACTCTTCATACCTTTCTTCTATTTCCTTTCTCATGAAAGAAACACAGGAGTGGCTGGAGGAGTCAGAGTCAGATGAAGAGGATGATGTGGAAGGTGCAGAGGGAGGGGAGGAGGAAGAGGAGAGCTCTGAAGAGGAGAGTGAAGAAGATGAAGGTAATGATCAAATGAATGCCTTCTCCATACTGATCTAAAGTGGGGCTTGGTACCACACCTGGTTCTGCTGCCAGCTTGGAAAGTCTCTCTGCACCCAGGTGAGTTTTCCAGCAAAAGCAGAACTTTCACAGTACATTGTCCATGGGGTAGCAGAGAAATTGTGTTGGTTACCGACAGATTTGGGGCTGTTATACTTGGACACATGAGCTGAAGGGTGTTCTTGGCCTGGCTGTGACCTCTCTCTGTGTCTCTCTCCACTGCACCAGCAGAGGAGCAGCACCCAGCTGTGGAGCCTGGGGAGAATCCCGAGGAATACCTGTCCAGGACGGAGCAGTACTGGATCAAACTGGCCCGCAGCCACATGGGCCCCGAGGCCAAGGAGAAGAAGGTGGTCAAGGTGGCTCATGCCATGGCAAAGACTTTCCATGAGGATTCGGTCTAGATGTTGGTGAGGCTGTTCCAGGAGTGAGCAAACATTGTGGGAGCAGTGGGCAGCCCTGTTAAACCCAGCCTGATGTCCAGAAGACATCCTGGCACTGCAGCTTTTCCCTCCTCTGAGCAGCCTCCTTGCTTAATGCTCTGGATATGCTGTTACTCCCAGGAATGTTGTGGGAGGGTCTTGAGGAGCAGGATGGCTGTCCAAGCACCTGTTCTGCTGAGGCTGGACTGTAAAACACTGACTTTTTTATGTTCAGATGTTGGTTTGAGTCAAACTGCACATCACAGTGTTCACTGGTGCCAAATTCCCCACTCTGGCTGGGGCCAGAATGTGTCTCCAAGGGTTTCTACAATAAAATTCCCTGGTTACATCATCTTGGTTTTCTCAGTTAATCCAATCCCAGCTTTTCTACTTGTTTTTCTCCTGGTGTGGAAGAGGGATCACCTCTCCTGCTGGGAGATACACAGGTAGGGTTGTAAGATGCCCCTGCAGCCCTGAGCTGTGGCTGCACTTCCTGGAGAAACCTGGGAATCCTTTCCTGCCTCCTCTGTGTGAGAGCCACTGTAACCCTGAGGCATGAACAGAATCCTCTTCCTTTTTCCTGTTGCTGTAGCAGGTTTTGCCTTTGCTTGTGGAATCTCCCAGTTCAGTTTCTCACATGTTGGCCCAGTTGTCCTACAAGTGAACTCTTTCTGACCAGTGAAATGTCCTGCCTGGAGTCCTGGTGGAGTGTTGAGGACAGGAGGGAGTGGGTTGGCACTCCAGGGATTTGTTTTTCCCCACTCAGCCCCTCTCCTCAAGGCATCACTCCCTTCCCAGCTGAGCAGTGCTGTGTCCACAGGGACAACAGATGGGACCCAAGTGTGTGCTGCAGCAAACAAGAGATGACTTGAGGTGCCACCAGGACTGGCTGTCCTTGTGCAGGGAAATCCAGGTGCCAGGGGAATTGCACTGGCAGGGACCTCACCAGGGAGCCAGCTCCCAGGAGAGCAGGGCTGGGCTGTGCCAGGAGACTTGGAACAGAAGGAGGAGTGAACAGAGCAGGCTGCCAGGGCATGGAATTGCCAAGGGAAAAACATGTGGCATGGGGAGGGACCTTCCCCACAAAGGAACAGGTGAGGGGTGAAAACAAACCCTTTATTGATAACCTGGGAAAGGGGAAAACAAACCCTTTATTGATAACCTGGGAAAGGGGAAAACAAACCCTTTACTGATAACCTTGGAAAGGGGAAAAACCCCATTTATTGATAAGCTGGGAAGGAATCCATCGTGCTCAGTCAGTCACCCTGTTGTCCCATTGTCCTGTTCTCTTACCTGGGTGAGTTTACAGTACCTTGGTCTTGTGGGCATTTCATCCTTTGTGTGTGGTGAGTCCATGCCTTTCTCTGCAAAATTTTGGGGATTTTGCCACTGAGCTGCACATGCAGACGTTGTTGGAACTATTAATATTATTTTGGCTAATTTATTTTGGTTTGCAAAACAGTAGCTGTAAAATCACAGCAGCTGTGCACAGGGCCCCACTCCAGAGGCCCAGCCAGACAGGGGAGAACACACCACTTACCAGAGGTACTTCACCATTCTTTGCCTTTTCAAATCACACCCTGACAGGATTTTTTTCCCTGGGGCTGAAGCTGGATTGCAGCAGTGCCAAGGATCAAGGATAGTTTTGTACAGGGAAAGATCCTCCCTCACCATTCTCTGGTAGAGAGACTGTTGGATGAGGGAACTAAAGGCATCTGCTGGCAAATTCCTTGTTTGCTTTGATCTCATCCTTCCTCCTTCAGTCCGCTTGGAATTGGCAAAGCTTCCATCTCCTGCTCCAGCAACACCACTGGGTGGGTGGATCCAACCAGCACTGAACATCCCAGTGGCTGCCACATCCCTGGAAGTGTCCCAGGCCAGGTTGGATGGGGCTTGGAGCAGCCTGGGCTGGTGGGAGGTGTCCCTGCCCAGGGCAGAGGTGGGACTGGATGAGTGTTCAGGTCCTTCTGACCCAAACCATCCTGTGGTTCTGTGATCCTACAACTGATGAGGTTCATTCAGGGGCTGTGCAAGGAGTTTCTGTGTTTCCCTAAACCAGGAAAACCTGCCACAATGTCTGGATTCTGCAAGGCCCCTGCTCTGTGCAAACACCCAAAGCTGCAGCACGGGCAGGTCCTGTCCAGCCTCTGCTCTGTCCCACTTTGGAACAAACACCTGGAGCCAACCTCACCCTGGGACAGCTCCCAAAATTCCTACTTTCCCATCCTCCCTTAACTTACCAAAGGCTGTCATGATGTGTAATTAGTCCTTAGGTTTCAATTAAGACCTTCCTCATGGATCCCACATCGTTTCTGCTGTCGCCCCTCCCCTCCTGGTGCAGTCTGGGTGGCTTTTTCCCAGGCACTCAGCAATAGGACAAAGGGGGCAAGGGCTCAAGCTCTGCCAGGGGAAATTGAAGTTGGAAAGCAGAAAAAAACTCTTTCCAGAGAAAGTAATCAGGGATTGGAATGGGCTGCCCAGAGAGGGGGTGGATTCCCCATCCCTGGAGGTTTTTCAGCTGAGCTTGGCCGTGGCACTGAGTGCCATGATCTGGTAAAGGGACTGGAGTTGGCCCAAGGGTTAGATTTGATGATCTGGGAGGTCTTTTCCAACCCAATCCATTCTATGATTCTGTGATTCTATGATTCCCAGCAGCACTTCCCAGCTCCACACAAGGTCAGGAGATGCTGCCACAGCTCGGTATCTCTGGAAGATCCAGCCCTGGAGAGAGCCTGAAATCTGGGGCTTGGGTACAGCAAACCAGACGCCAGATGGGCTGGGGAGAGGCTGACGTGGCAGGAGCAGCCACAGGGTTTGTCTCTGTTCCTTCTTGCCTTCCCCAAGGATGCAGGGACAGAGCAGCCCATCCCTCACACAGGTGGGGTCTGGCTGTGGTCCCAGGTCTCCTTGGGCAGGGACAGGTGCCCTTTCCCAGGAGATGTGCTGGGACAGCAGGTGGGACAGTTCCCTGAGCTCCAGCCCCTCCTCAGGCTTCAGGTCCCACTGTGGGAACATAAAAATTCCATTGCAGCCTAAAAAATGATCTAACCCTTCAGCTGTCCACGTGCCTCTGCCAGCATGGACATAAACCAGCAGGTCTGGACAACTTCCATGGATTTATGTGCCCTGTTGATAGACCTTTTAATGTGCCTCAGGTAGATCTGCAGGAACCAGGGCTCACAAGGCAGGGAAATACACTGAATTACCTCTCTCTCTGGGCTACTTCTCAAGAATATTTCTGGCCTTGGGCAAATGTGACAAGCCTGGGACTAAGACAAATTGCTCAGCTGCCCAGGATTAAGAAAGGAATCATTATTTTTAACCATGTGGTTTGGGAGCCAATTAATATTAGTCTTTGGCTGTCTTTCCTGCTGAGCTCGACTGAGGTTTTGTCCTGTAGAACAGAGAGATTAAAAATCCACATTGGGTTTGTGCTGGTCCAGGGGCAGGAGCAGAAATAACTAGTCAGTCAGCAGTGGGAAAAACTAGTCAGGAAACCACTAGTACTTCTATTGGATTGATAATGGGGCATTTTTGTGGTGTTTTATGTATATCCAAATATCATATTGTGCTGGCAGGGATCTGTTTAACCTGCTCCTGACAGGACCTTGGTGTCATGCACTTGAATGTCCAAAAAAACACCTCCTTGGGAGTCTTTACAAAGAGGAAAACCGGAATTCCAAACCCCAGGGATGAATTCCCAGGGCTGCAATCACAGTGTGTCGTAATTTGGCTCATTTTGGGTGTGCAGAGACCATTCAAGAGGGAAAAACTGATGACTAAGGACCCAAAAGGGAAAACCAAAACAACAAAAAAAGGAAGAGGTGGGAAGATGATGGACAGTTACTGTGGAAATTTAAATTTCAAAGTTCTCCTTTCCCCTGTCCACCCATAGCCCTCTGCCTGGAAAGGGAAAGGAAGGAAAAGAGGAGGAAAAGCTGCGACAGGAGGGAATCAGACCATGTAAGGAAAAGAACTGAATTTAACTGGCACATGCTCTAATCCTTAGTTTATTTCTGGTTAAAAATATAGCAATCCAGTGCAGTGTAATAAGAAATCTGCTGAAAAGGTAGCAGAGAAACAGCTAAAACAGAAGCAAAGCAAAGCTGAGTCCACAAATCCGGGCTGTATCCAACAACTCTGGATGTGAATGTCCAGGAGGGATTTTCCCCTCCTTTCCCACCCCCCCAAATATCCATGTGAGGGTTTCATCCCACCCTGGGGTGCTGCCACACTCACAGGGAGCTGCAGTGGCGAGAACTGAGGGTGGAATTTGGTCCCTGGACGTGCCAAATCCCAAAGGAGCCGCTGGAACCGTGCCCGGGGGTGGGGGGTCACCCACCCACCTCCAGCCCTGGGGAGGGAACAGTCCCGTGGGAAAGCAGGGCCTGGTGGCCACTTCCAGGGAATGGAGCTGAGACCACACTGGGGTTGGGACCATGACAGCTCAGAACAGGGATACGGCATCTTTAATGATATGCAGATTATCTGTGGGGAAGGGCAGGGACAAACTCAAGGCAGGCATAGTACAAAGATGGTAGAAACAAATCAAGTGACATAGGGAAAAAAAAAAGAAAGAAAAGAATACATCCTTAGAGGCTGCCATTGCCAATGATGGTTGGTTGGATTTTTTTTTTTTTTTTTCTTTTTTTTTTTTGATTTTTACAGGGACATGTTGGAAGCTGGAATATACATCCTGCATTACAAAGTGCAAAATACTACATGCTCAGAGCCCAAGCATGATGTCTGAAACAGTCCACAGCAAGATGTAAGAGACAAACCCACCACCCTCTCCCTCCTCTCTGGGACATGCTCCAGTGCTCCTCCCCAGATGCCTGGGAAAAACAGGATTAGTTCTGATTGGTTTTGTTTCATTGTTATGCCAAGTGGGTCGGAATTGAGCCCTCTCTGCCCTGGCCCTCCCCACCAATCTGCTCCCTGGCACACGTTTTGGGATGGGATGGCACGGGATGCTCCTCACCAGCACAGCACAAGGACCAGCAATTCCTGTGGCTGAAGGTGCCTCCAAGTTTGGGGTTTGTTTTTTGGGAATCCAGGGACATGTTTGAACCCAGGAGAAACTGGCTGTGAATTAAAAAGAGCAGTGGGTGGTTTTCCAGCCTTGCCATGTCTGGGAGCAGTCTGGGGAGGAGGAGTGAAGGCAGGAGGGTGGTGGGGCTGCTGCTCACACCTTGTGTTCCCTATTCCCCCCCTGCCCCCAGGAATTTTGGGAAAGGCCAATTGCTGCTTTGTTTTAAAAACAAATATCAAAATGGGGCCCCTTTCCCCATCTTTCCCATCCAGACAGGGTTCATGCCTTCCCTGTGCTCCTTCTCTCCTTCTTACAGCAACATTCCTCCATTTCCAAAGGGGGAAAAGCCTCATTTTGCTTTTCTCTCCCATTTATCATTAAAGCTGTTGAGGATTTCCCTGGGAAACTCAACCTGGAGCATCCCAGCACCTGTACCTGCACCACCCAAACTCTCCCCATGGCCTTCTCATCTCCTCTCCTCTCCACTTTGGGGTTCATGACCGTTGTTACAACCACATTTCTGGGGGGTGAGGGGAAGGGAAACGAGGTTTTCTTTTGCTGGGATTCCTTCTCATCCTTCCCAGTGTTGGGGGGGCAGAGTGTTGATAGCATTTTGCCATGCCACACAGCATAGTGTTATACAAGCAAAGAATTTTGGCTAAAATCCAAAAAACATTACCCAGGAAAAAAGGCAAACTGTGAGTGAGACTCGATCGTTTGTTGTTCTTCTGTGAAAAGACTTGGAAATTGTCAGAGGACAGTTCGAGTTAGGATTTTTCCCTTTTTGTTGTTGTTGGTTTTGTTTGGTTCTGGTTTGTTTTTGTTTTGTTTTTGTTTTTTGTTGGGTTTTCTTTTCCCCCATTCATACATGTAACTGTTATTTTTGCAAACAAGACAGTCTTGAGTTAGATGAAAAAGTTAATAAACAAAATGGCGACTCCAATATTTAGTAAGATCACCATGACTACCAAGATGGGAGCTGAACCCTGGAAGAGAAAGAGAAGGAGAGGAGTTAGAATGCTGGAATTCTGCCTGCAAGCAGGGCCAGGGGCTGGGTGGGGTCCAGGCAGGTCTGTGGATGGGCAAACCCTGGTTTACACCTCCAGCAAATGATCCCAAAATGCCCAGAAACCCTCAGGGAATTTTTTTAGGCTGCCAAGCAAACCCCTGGATGCTCCCACTGACTGAGCCAGTGGCTCATCATGGACTTCCCCATGTCATTCCCATAGGAAATCTGGCCTTGAAAGAATAAAATTGGTTGTTTACCTCAGTGGTCAATGAAAAACAGGAAAAACCCCACTGTGTTGGATCACAGAGTTGTTTGGGGTTGGTTTGGAGGAGTCTCCAAAGGGTATTTCCCAGTAAACACAATTGTTTCTCCAGGTATCCTGGATGGCAAACATCAGGCTGGGACAGGGTGGTCTGTATTCAGGCAATGATTTGGGAAAGCTGCAATAACCTTTCCTGAGGTTTATATGGACCTAATAAAGCTCCTGGGAACTACCTGGGAGTGTCCAAGGCCAGGCTGGACAGGGCTTGGAGCAACCTGGGTTGGTGGGAGGTGTCCCTGCCCATGGCAGGGGTGGGATGGGATGAGCTTTAAGGTCCCTTCCAACCCAAATCATTCCATGATTCCAGGATTCTCCCTGGAAACCATTGCAGGAACCCTGGCCTGTGCAGACTCCCACCACAGCCTGGGCTGGACATCCCCCAGGAGCATCCACGGCTTTCCACTGGGCAGGAGGACAGCAGGGACAATGTGTGGGACCTGGCGAGGATGAAATCCCAGGAATGACAGGGAGGGGACTGCAGACACCCCTCCAGCACCTCTCTGTGCAGAGCACTGGGCAGCAAAACATCACCTCATGTCATCATCTCATCCCTGCCACCTCATCCCTGCCACCATCCCTGTCACCATCCCTGCCACCATCCCTGCCACCAAACCTTCCCTGTCACCCCATCCCTGCCCCCATTCCTGCCACCCTCCCTGCTACCTCATCCCTGCTGCCATCCCTGCCACCAAACCTTCCCTGCCACTAGCCCTGACACCAAACATTCCCTGTCACCTCATCCCTGCCCCCCTCCCTCCCCTGTCGCAGCCCCTATCG
>VWZD01001215.1:48886-89290 GCA_013396695.1 Sakesphorus luctuosus
CCACTAAACCTTCCCTGTCACCTCATCCCTGCCACCATTCCTGCCACCAAACCTTCCCTGTCACCTCATCCCTGCCATCATCCCACCACCAAACCTTCCCTACCACCAAACCTCAGGGAGCTCAGGGCTTGAGCTCCCTGCTGAAAAACCAGCGAATATTTGTGTGCCCCTGCTCTGCTCACACCACCAGACCCTTCCACTTTCCCCTGGTGTTCCTCACAGACGCTTTGGGATGGAGCTGTTGGGCTGGTGGAGGTCACAACCCTTGGCCACTGGTGTTCACAGGATATTGAGGGGATGTATCCAGGGATACCCTTCCTTGGTGTCTTCTCTTCTGGACAAGAGAAAATGGCCTCAAGTTGCATCAGGGGAGGTTTAGGTGGGATATTGGGAAAGATTCACACAGACTATTCTGAGTTGGAAGGGACCCACAAGGATCATCCCGTCCAACTCTTAATGGTCCACACAGGGGATTGAACCCACAACCTTGGTGTTATTGCAACCAGGTATTAACCAACTGAGTTAATCTCTCACCAAAAGGACTGTCCACTCAGGGCTGGGGTGGATCCCCATTCCTGGAGGGATTTAAAAGCCAGGTGGATGTGGCACTTGGGGACATGGTCAGTGGTGGCCTTGGCAGTGCTGGGGGATGGTTGGACTCAATCTTAGAGCGTTCTCCAACCTAAATGATTCCACAGTTGTGTGATTTACACACCAGTCCATCACAGCTGTGCCCTCACCTGGAGAAAGGGGGGGACCAACACCCACTTCCATGGGCAGCCCCTGGATTCCTGAGCAGGGATGTTTGCTCAGCTCCTAGTTCAGTCTCTGCCTGTTTGAATCCTGCATCCTGCATCCCCCGTGCAGTGCAGAGGCAGCAGAAAATCCTTCCTCTGCCACTGCATGGGTGGGATCTTCCACATTTGCCAGCAAAAGCATCCCAGGAATAGGATGACCAGGGAGGGGAGGGGTCTCTGCAAACCAAACAGCTCTGAGTGTCTGACAGCTCGCAAATTCTGCTTCCTTCTTACAGCTCCCTCTGTTCAACACCCTCTCCCCTGTGCCAGCTCCACAGAGGGCTCTCCAGGCAGGAATGGCACACAGGGCTGTTCCCCTGGCATGGGGCTGGAGCTCTGCCCATGGCAGCTGGTGCATAAGCAGCTCTGGGACTCTAAAGCTTCTGGTTTAGCTCCAATTATGAATCCTTCTGCACCTCTAAACCCTCATGTCTGGCTTATTTCTATCTTGTAAGGTCTTTGTGCCTTCACCTCTGCTCAGAGGCAAGGCCTGCCCTTCTCCCCTCTGATGGCCTGGGATGTGTGTCATCCAAGAAGTGATTCCTGCTCCGTGCATGGGCAGGAGATGAATCACTTCTGGAGCTGTGCTTTGGAAGAGACGTTTTTGCTGAGCCCAGCCTGGCCACAGGTCACTGAACTCCATTTGCTGCAGCTCCAGCCAGTGCTTTAGAACCAGGGGCTTTAACACCCCTCCCACCACATCCCAGCCCTGCAACAGGAGCCACCACCTTTGGAAAGAAGAGACACAGCTCTTGATTTGAGACTTTGTGTGTTGCTTTAGTAGTTTGATGGGGCTTTATGCCATTTTTGGCCTCCTCCAGAATCATGGAATGGTTTGGGTTGGAAGAGACCTGAAAGGTAATCTCATTCCAACCCCTGCCACGGGCAGGGATCTCCTTGAGGCTCAGAGAAAACCCCAAGGGCAGCTGAGGTGACTTCCCGAGCTGGGGTCTGTGTGTCACAGACAGCAAGAAGCTCCAGCATTAGCTCTGTGACATGAAATGGTGCAATCAGGCTGTCAGGAACCAGGAGATTGGGTCAAACCGCCCCTCCTGCCAGCCAGGAGCCAGGCTGGGCTCTGGAATGCCATCCTGCCTCCCAGCTCTGTGCCTGCCCATCCACAACCCGCTCCCAGGGGAGGCAGACGCCAGTTGGCAGCGTCCCCTCACCCAGTTTTAGCTGCCTGCACGTTAGACATCCATCCTGCACTCCCCATCCAGGCTGTCTGCAGCCCCAGGCACGTGGGATGAATCCCACCCAGCATGGCTACCAGCTGGGAAAGGAAACATTCCAGCAAGCTCTGGTGTGCCCAAGCATCCCCCAGCCTGCTGGGGGAGTGGGAATTGCACCAGCAAAGACAGGCTGGGAGTCTGGATTTTTAGTTTTTAGATTGTGATCCCTGGAGTCCTTCACAGGAGAAGGAAAACATCTGCCAAGGATGGGCAATGTACATTAGCTGGGCTAAAGGGTCCTTCTATACCAACAGGGAGTCTCCAGGGAATTCCTAGATTTCCTTCCAAGCTTAAAGAACAGAAACATAGACCTAAAAAGTAAAATATGAATAAACCCTGGCTATGGCACAGGAGTAATAACAGTAATTGTAGCTGTGCAGTAATTTCTGCCCCTCTGCCTTGTTTGTTTTTATCCTGTAGCTGTTGTGTAGCAACTCCAGGGTCTTACTGGGAATACGAGGGACAGCTGGTTTACAAATGCAATTGTAGCATAATTAATTTAAGCATTAACAATCCATTATTATCTGTTATCACAGGGTACAAGCTCTGCCTGTCTGCCATGGAAACCATACTGCAGGTTACCTCGGAATCCCTCTGGGATCTATTAAGTGTAATTACTGAGGACTTGGATCAGCAAAACCCCCTCGATCTGCGCCGTTTTCCAGGCTCAGCACTGCGCAAAGTGCTGCAAACTTTGCAGCTCCCTGACATTTGTGCTGAATTGTCACATCATTGCCAGGAACAGGCTCTGTGCAACGGGGAAGGAGCATTTAGCAAAAGAAACAGCAGGGACTCACTTTGCTTTCTCCAGGGGGTTGCAGCATCTCCCGTGACTCCCAAAGGGGCCCGGGAGATGCAGAGTGCCCGTGTGAGTGAGACTGAGCTGGGTGCTGTGGGCAAACCTCCTTCTGGGGCAAAATGAGCCCAAAGACATGAGGATTTACCCCCAGGTGGTGCCTCTTAGTGAACTCATTGGTCCCCCTGGTTCAATCCTCACCTTAGAGGTGCCTGGAGCAAACTCTCTGTAGTTTATTAAGGTGTGTTTGGAGCTCTGTGTCTGTTTGTATGTTTGGAGCTCTGTGTCTGTATGTTTGGTGCTCTGTGTCTGTATGTTTGGAGCTCTGTGGCTGTATGTTTGGAGCTCTGTGTTTGTATGTTTGGAGCTCTGTGGCTGTATGTTTGGAGCTCTGTGTCTGTATGTTTGGAGCTCTGTGTCTGTATGTTTGGAGCTCTGTGTCTGTATGTTTGGAGCTCTGGGTCTGTATGTTTGGAGCTCTGTGGCTGTATGTTTGGAACTCTGTGGCTGTATGTTTGGAGCTCTGGGTCTGTATATTTGGAGCTCTGTGTTTGTATGTTTGGTGCTCTGTGTCTGTATGTTTGGAGCTCTGTGGCTGTATGTTTGGAACTCTGGGTCTGTATGTTTGGAGCTCTGTGGCTGTATGTTTGGAACTCTGTGTCTGTATGTTTGGAGCTCTGTGGCTGTTTGTTTCTGTATTCTTCAAGCTCTGTGGCTGTTTGTTCCTGTATGTTTGGAGCTTTGTGTCTGTTTTTTTATGAATGTTTGGACCTCTGTGGCTGCTTTCAAGATTTTTGGCTCTCGTGCACTCACAAGCTGCTGTTTGGCCCCAGATTTTTCCAAGCTAAACGATGTGGAATTGGGCTCAGCCCCCTCCAGTGAATGCAGGATGACAGGGCAGAGTCAGTGAGGTGCTCCCTCAGCAACATCAAAGGGCCCAGAGATGAAAAGGGTTTGAAGAGGACCCTGTCAAGTGAAGCATCCCCTTCTCTGGGAACATCATTTCCCTCCTGTTGTTGCAGGTCATCCCTGCAACATCTGAACATGGGAGAGATTAGAGGAGGAACAGTTTGGGATTATTATCTGAGCCAACCCCAAAAGGGCTCCTGCAGCCCCTGTGGCGATGCTGAGCCCTGCCTCATTCCAGAGGGGTGAGGATGGCCAGAGGACTCCTCTTCCTCCTCATTCCCATGCAATTACGGCTTCTGTTTGTCTGGACACGCCCTTGGGATTAGGGTTGAATCTGTGAGATGAAAGAAATAAGGAAACCCAGGGATGTCTGTGTTATGAGCCCTGGGAAAGGCTCTTGATGGGGGAAAATAGATGGCAAAACCTGAAGCTGGAAGACTAAAACCACAGGGATAAACCACGGGGTTTAGTCCCAGGGAGGGTGATGCCAAACAAGTCCCCAGGTCCCTTTCCCAGCAGGCTGGTCCAAGGCAGACAGATGGAACCATCTCCATGCACAGTGAAGCTTCACAACCCAAACACCGGGGGCCTGTTTGGGCCAGAGAAAAACACCCAGTTCTTATTTTTAACTCATTTTACAATCTTTAGGGCTAACTTCTCTGACGAAAACGCTCCCCCTCCAGGTCGGTGCCTTCAGGAGTAACCCCGGAGCGCTGCAGAAGGGAGAGCCCCTTGCCGCATCCCGTGGGGGGGCTGTGCCCAGCCCCCTGCCCTGCTCCAGCGCTCGGCACATCCCTCCTCCTGCCTCCTCCTCCTCTTCCTCCTCCTCGCCTCCCCCGGCCCAGCGGAGCCTCTGCCCGCATCTCCTGACGGCAAACCCGCCCCTCGCTCGCTGCGCGGGGGCTGAAGATGCTGCCGCAGCTGCCGGAGTCCCTGCCCGCCTCCCCCGGGGGACACAGGGGGGGCTCTCGGAGATCCCTCGGCCAGGAGACGCCCCCGAGCTGCCTCTGCTGAGGCTTTTTCGCCCGGGTTTGTCGGCAGGAGGAGGCAGCAAACAGCTGAGATCGCTGGGATTTCACCCGCAAATGTCACGGGGGGCTGGGGTGGCGATTTTATTTTGGCTCCTGCCCTTCCGTCGGGCTCGGAGCGATGAGACTGAGCGGGGTTTTACAGGGCCACGTCTCGAGGCTCCTGACACCTCCCGGGCGCCTTTAGGAGACGGCGACGCGTCCCTGGAAGTGTCTGTGTGAATGGCCGGGATCGCTGCCGCTAAATGAGGCCAGGCAGGTGAATCAGGCTCCGTTCAGCCCTCCCCGCCGAGCTCCTCCGTGCCCACCGCCCTCCTCTTCCCTCCCAGAAGCTGCAGATGTTTAACACCTGCAGCAAAGAAGGTCCATTCTCTCTTTTTTCCCGGCCCTGCAATGTTTCCTGCCGATGGATAAAAGGGTCTCTGGCATTTCAGAAAGTTCCTTTCCTTCCCCAGGCCCTCAACAATTCCTTTCTTCCTCTCCTGTTTTAGATCTCCTCAAAGGCTCTGGGAACCTGTGAAGCATCCCAGGCACAGCCTTGAGTTTTGTGCCTCGTGGGCCTTTAAGGCCGGGAAGGAGGTGCCGCTCCCATAAATCCCCTAATCCCACAGCACCCACACCTATCCCAGCACGTTGGTTCCCTTTTTCCTGTGCCCCCAGCGCTGCCAATCGCTGGGAGTTTGCTCTGTGTGAGAGGGGTCAGTGCACACAGAGACACATGGAGAGATCAGGTGGCTTTAAATGTCATTTTAGAGCATTTGTGTGGCTTCAGCACCAGCTCAATGACCCCCAAACCCCCCAATGCCCTGAGAGCACACCAAGCACGGCTGAATTTCCCCAGTGTGACTGAGTGGTGGCCTCAAGAAAGGACCTTCCTCAGTATTTTTTCAATTACTTAAGGGCAGCTCCAACAAATGGGAGCTTCTTTTAAAAGGGCTGGTGAAAAACAACAGGGAAGAACAAAGTTCCCACAGCTCACAGAGCAACCTGGAGGTGACTCCTGCAGGGCTGTGCATCCCTCCCCGTGCAGGGATGGCAAAGGCTGGTGGTACCAGGGGCACCACGGCCTCCAGCTGGCCCAAAAAGCCAAGAGCAGGGATGATTTCAAGGCTGTTTTTGTAAGCCCTGCAACCCCAGCTGGCTCTGCCAAGCACTGCCAGAGCTCTGCTCACTCTGGAAGCTGGAGCTGGCACTCCAAAACAGAGCCAGCCCACCGGGCTCATTGATGGCCTGTGCAGAGCTGGTTTAGGGCAGATTATTTTTAAAACAAGCTAAGCTGGGAGGGTGACCTCAGTTCTGAGCAAGGATACTCCAGGTAGGGCAAAAATAACCCCACTGAGCTCGGAGCATCCTCCCTGCTCATTGGCAGCCTCTGTGGAGCAGCCCAGCTGCCTGGGAGAGGAGAAATGCCCTGTGCCCAGATGGCAGTGCTGTGGATCCCAGGCTGGCATGAGAGCTGAGGCAGTGTGGGCACACACACACACACACACACACACACACAGACACACACACACAGACACACACACACACACACACACGCACACACACACACACACACACACGTGTGCTCGGACACGCGTGCACAGCCAGCCCTGCCCCGGAGCCACCCTGGGAGGATGAAGGGAAGGGGAATTTCAGCCTAGTGTGAGAAATTGGGCTTTTGGGGGAAGTGAGGAGCCTTCATTCCGTGTGGGGAGGTCTGGAGCATGGGCAGGATGCACTGGGGTTTTGCAGCACAAAGTGTGTGAGTGGGGAATGTTCCGTGTCCCTGAGGGCACACACAGAGGTGGATGTGGGGACTGGGGGATAATCCTTCCCCCTTGGCTTTCCCCTCCTCCCCCTCAGGGGTTCACTACATGCCCTGAAGTCTGCAATGCTCTCTGGGGCTTTGATGGCAGGTGCAGGCAAGGTCACAGGTTGGAAAAACACATCCCTGCACCTCCCATCCCTCTCCTACACCTTACCCTGCTCCTCTGCGACCACCCCCTCCCTGCCAGGCCCCTGGAACCAAACCCCGCTAGCACCCTGCAATTCCTGCTAGAACAAATTGTTGCTGGCATTGTAGGTTATTTAAATCCACATATTATCTCTTCCTCTGTATTACATTAGCTTCCTCCCAAACCTTCGCCATCTGTTCCACCCTCGGTTAGGAATGTGAGAAAACCGAACATGCTGCTCCACAGCTACAGCACTTCTCAAGTATGATGTGCATCCTAATGGCTTTTCCATGTGCCTCTCCATGCAGGCTGTGCCCCTTCCTTAGTGCCCAAGACTCGCTGGGAATGGCCAGTGAGGTGTCAGTGGCTATTTATTTGCCTCCAGTTTTGGAGGGAGGGTTCTGTGGGATGGTGAGGTGGGAGCCTCAGCAACGCGTCTGACACAGGGTGGGTGGGGAGAGACCCCAGCACTGCTCATGCCAGAGATCTCCCCAAGCCTGTGTGGCTCTCAGAGAGGAGAAACTGTGTTTTCAGCCCTCCTGTGGGATGTGTGTCTCTCCCAGCTCGCTGCTGCCACGGGAGGTCACGCTGGCAAAGCTGCTGCAGCATCTGCAGCCCCACAGACTCCCACAGGGTCGGTGTCTGTGCAATCCCTGCTGCTGCTCCGGCCCTGGGAGATCCTGTCCGGCTCCCGGGGCTGCCTTGCGTGTCTGCAGCGCTGGGGGAAGGCAGCGGGACGGCTCAGCCCCCGCGGGTTTGCTGCCTGGGCTGTGCTGGGGCTGTGTTTCCCACCTGGCAGGACATTCCCTGCAGAGCATCCCCCGTGCTCGGGGCTGGACCCACCGCAGCCCTGTGTGTTCCACCCGGCAGGGAATGCCCTGAGGAACCCACCCCGTGCCCGGAGCTGGACCCACCGCAGCCCTGTGTCTTCCACCCGGCAGGGAATGCCCTGAGGAACCCACCCCGTGCTCGGGGCTGGACTGCCCGCAGCCCTGTGTCTTCCACCCGGCAGGGAATGCCCTGAGGAACCCACCCCGTGCTCGGGGCTGGACTGCCCGCAGCCCTGTGTCTTCCACCCGGCAGGGAATGCCCTGAGGAACCCACCCCGTGCTCGGGGCTGGACTGCCCGCAGCCCTGTGTCTTCCACCCGGCAGGGAATGCCCTGAGGAACCCACCCCGTGCTCGGGGCTGGACTGCCCGCAGCCCTGTGTCTTCCACCCGGCAGGGAATGCCCTGGGGAACACATCCCGTGCTCGGAGCTGGACCCACCGAAGCCCTGTGTCTTCCACCCGGCAGGGAATGCCCTGGGGAACACATCCCGTGCTCGGGGCTGGGCTTCCCGCAGCCCTGTGTGTTCCACCCGGCAGGACATTCCCTGCAGAGCATCCCCCATGCTCGGGGCTGGACTGCCCGCAGCCCTGTGTTTCCCAGCGGGCAGGAGTGTCCTGCAGAGCCCACCCCGGTACGCCCCGTTCTCAGCACCCCCTCGGAGCTGTGTGGGTGCTCCCGGGATGAGCTCCCGGCGGCGTGTGTGGGATTTACCCAGAGCCACAGCAGGGGAGCTGTGGCAGAGCAGTAGTTCAGTCCTTGCTGCACCCCGGGCTGCAGATGCCACTGCTCCCTCCTCTCTGCCACCCTCGGAGGTGCCACCACCGTGGCTGTGCTGGCAGAGCTGCAGGAGCAGGGATGCTGTAGGCATGGCAACCGTGATCACCCCTTGCACACCACGGTGCCTCCAGCCCAGATTTTCGGCGTGACTGACAAATTCATTTCAGGTCCATGACCCCAAACACCAAGCCCCATCCTCTGCCGCCCTGACAGGGAGGTTCAGTTCCTTTCTTCTGCCAGAGCCTCAAATGTCGCTGCCTGAGCGTTACGGGAGGTCTGGGACACTCAGCGTGGGACACCTCCAGCCCTGCCCTGTGTTTGGCACTGACTCACCAAGGGGCAGCTGGGGGCAGTGGTGGCTCCCCCACTGCTCCCATCAGAGCTCTCCTAGCAACGCCAAAGCAACAGGGAGAACAAGTGAGGAAGCTCCTCAATGGTAAATCCAGGAAACATCAAAAACCAGAGTTGCAAAAACCCCGAAAATGACACAGCTCAGGCTCCTCCCAACCAGGTTCAGCCCTGCCCAGGGGCCATCTGAGCTGCTGATGTCCAACCAGGTTGCAGACCCCCTCCTCCCTTCCATCCACCTCCCCAGGCAATTAATTACAGCCCTCAACTCATTAGCCATGGCTAATGGCTCACCCCTCCTCTAAGGCTTGAATTTAAGCCCATTAATTCTGTTAATTGAGAACAGATTATTCCCTTCCACTTTGCAGCAGCTTTTATGTGTTTGAGGATCACTCTGTCTCCCCTCTGGCCTGAACACCTCCTGCTTTTCCCAGCAGCCACTTGATGCCCAAAGTGTCCTTATCTCCCCCAAAAGGAGGAGCCCAGGGTGGGATGTCTCACAAGGAGTTGTCCTCCCCACGCTCCTGGACCACCATGAAGTTCTGTTGCCACAACCAAAACACAAGGAAGCACCACCAACACCTTGCCCACAGCTTTCCCCCCCAATTCCCAGCAATAATGGATTTTTATCCATTTTATCCAGTGGCTGGGCTGCAAAACAAACTCAGGCTTGCTGCTCACACCCTCCAGTGAGGCTCCTGCTGTCCCCACCACAACACTCTGCCTGCAGGGAAAATCCCACAGGGTGGGAGAATTGAGGAGGGGGATTCAAGGCACAAAGCAACAATAACTCAGGTTTTCCACACTTCCCTCCCCTCCCGCTCCCGCAGCCCCTCCCGCAGCCGGGCACAGCCCCTCTCTCTCTTACCGTACTGGATTTGAGCGCATCCCCACTGTCCTCTTCAGACTCTAGTGCAACAGGTAAAGATTTCTGTGGCGGGGAGAAGGTTAAGTCCCACCTCAGTAGCCGAGGTTCAGCTTTGTCCCCGAATCTCAGGTTTTCCAGTTTCTGCACCGTGGGCTCGGCAGGGGGAGCTGGCCTGAAATTCTCCTTGTTCTGGGACTTAGCCCTCAGCCTCTGCACGCCGAAGCCCCGCTCTTCCCCGCGGGGGTCGTCAGCCATGCTCCTGCAGGCTCCCCCTTTGCCGTAGTGTCTTTTTTGGGTGTGAATCTCTTGCATATAAGAATCCATCCTCATCAGGGGCTTCATCTCCATCTCGTAATTGCTCATCTTCTCCTCGTCCAGCTCAAGCAGTTTGGAGCTCCCTGAGCTGTGGTTGTGGGACCTGTGGTGGGAAGTCCACGAGACCGTGGCTGGGGAATCTGTCCACCTCTCTCTCTGCTTGTGGTTGGAGGCCGAGTGTTTGTGTCCCCCACTCCGCCCTCGGTACTCTTCGGGGCCGGCGCTGCGCAGGGTCCCGCTTCTCACCCCGCGCGTCCCCCCGGCCTTCTCCTCGCTCCAGCTGTTGGGCCGCAGGTAATCCCCGCCACGCCCCTCCAGCAACATCTGGATCTCCCCACCCCTCTCTTCGTCCACCGAGACCTGCCTGGAGAAGTGGGCGCTCTTGTTCCTGCAGGCGGGGCCGAGGGGCGGCGTGGGGCAGGGGCTGTTGGGGAAGCTCTGCAGGGGGCTGTCCTCGGGGGTCAGGTCGGACGGGGTGGTCCCTTTGCGGTACAGCTCGGGGCTCTCCTGCTGCAGCGGCGTCCCCGGGGACAGCCCCTCGATGTCGTCGCTCGAGTTCTGCCGCTTCGGCCTCTGGCACTCGAGCCCTTTGTGTGCAGGGGGAGAGACAGAGGGGGAGACAGAGGGGACAGGATTATTTCAGCTCTGTGGGTGCCCACCGGGCTGTCCGTTTGGAGGCTGGGGGACAGGGGGGTGGGATCGGGGCAGCAGCGGCTCAGCACAGCAAACAGGCACTGCCACCGCCGTGGTGTGGCACCAAAGCTGCCCTCACGCCACCTCAGTGCCTGCAGAGCCACCACAGCTGGCACAGCAATGGCTTTGCAGCCCCGGGGACACGGGGAAGGCACCAACAATGCTGAGCCGCTGGGGGGGGTTGAGTGGGTTTGGGATCCAACTGACCACCCTTCCCCATCAGCTGCCAGTCTGGAAGCAGGAGAATGGTGTGATGTGGCTGGGTGGCAGCCTGTGGCTCACCCTGTGCTCTGTGTTTGTGTGTGCTGGTGCCACTGGGGTCACCCTGTGTGTGCTGGTGCCACTGGGGTCACCCTGTGACTGCTGGGTGTCACTGGGGTCACCCTGTGTGTGCTGGTGCCACTGGGTCANCTGCTGGGTGCCACTGGGGTCACCTCATGAGTGCTGGTGCCACTGGAGTCACCCCATGTGTGCTGGTGCCACTGGGGTCACCCCATCAGTGCTGGTGCCACTGGGGTCACCCCATGACTGCTGGGTGCCACGGGGTCACCCTCTGTGTGCTGGTGCCACTGGGGTCACCTCATGAGTGCTGGTGCCACTGGGGTCACCCCATGACTGCTGGGTGCCACGGGGTCACCCTCTGTGTGCTGGTGCCACTGGGGTCACCTCATAAGTGCTGGGTGCCACTGGGGTCACCCTGTGCTCCTGGATGCCCCATGGATGCCAACAGCCCTCACACCTCTCCTGGATGGGAAACAATCTGACTTTCTGGCTCTGAGGTGCAGAAGGGAAATCTCACCTCAAAGGTTTCACAGGGAGGTGGCAACATCTGGGCAGATGTGCAAGAAACCCTCCCCCCCACCCCATATCCAAGAGCTTTCCTGCCCCACGCAGAGCAGGAGGACATGGACATTTCCCTCCTCAGCCCCCTGGATGTGATGGAGAGCACAGGGGTGGTTGTGCCTCACACGTTCCCAACAGCCTGAGCACAACATCCACCATCCTCCTTATCCCATCCTGCTGGAGGCTCTTCATTCCCTGCAAGTCCAGAGACTCTCCAGTGTCTCCCTGGGAACAGGGACTTCTGAGGGACTGAATGTCTCCTGCTGCTGAAGGAACAGTTACAAAAACCCTCCTGCTTGTTAATCATTGATGAAACACCAAATTATTTCAAGGGGGTTCAAGCTAATAGTGGCTAATTCTCATTTTCCCCTCTCAAATAGTTCCCAGCTAAAGCCATGCTAAATTATGGGGATAATTTGATAAATATATTAAGTGCCTAATGCCCCTGAAAGGCGTCTAATTGCAATTGCCATGGCTAGACAAGAGATGAGGCTCCAAAAGGAGGAACCGAAATCCTTGTCATCGCTTCAAAATCAACGTTTGGAAGGGTCTGCTCTGATCTCTCTGCTGCCACTGAGGGATTTTCTCCATCCCGTCTTTCTGGGGAGCTGCTGGTGCCAGGATGTGCCTCCATCCAGAGCCATCCCCGTGTCCCACCATGCCAGGAGTGTCCCCATCAAAGCGCTTACAGGGCAGGTAAATAGTAACAAGGCTGGGAAATCTCCTACTGAAGCAGTTTATGGGAAATGATCACTTAATGACTCAGGTTTTTTGGACAATACTCAGATGGTTCAGTCTTTGTTTTCTGTGTCCCTGTTTGTCTGGGGGATTCTCAGTCTCCTGGGATTTGTCTGAGGAATCCTGGCACTGCTGGGAAATTGCTGTGGAGGACAAAGGGGGAGCTCACCCCTCTGTTTCCAGCAGAGTAACTGTCCCTGGGATAAAACACAAACTGGTTTTGTGGCTGATGTTCAGACATTGCCCTTCCAGCCACTCTCTGATACCACAAACTGGGAACTGAGGCACGGAGGGATAAGTGGCTGTGTGTGAGAAAGCTGGGAAGGCACTGCTGGAATGGGCTCACCCAACACTGCGGTGTCCCTGTTTGCCTCAGGAATCTTCCCCGATTCAAGTCTCCGGGGCTACTGCTGGAATTTCAGGGACTTGAAATCATCCCACCAGCTCCAAGGACTCCAAAGCTGATCCCCAACAGCACAACCAGCCATGGCCCTGCTGCCCCCACCCCTCCTGCCCCTTCCCTGGTGCCCAGAGCCCCACAACGGGGGCAGGAAAACCCAAGGATGCTCCAGCGCCCTCCCCCTCTCCCATCCCAGATGTTCCCCACCCACACCTGCAGCGAGCTGAGCCAACTCTGCCCCTCCATGGGTTAATTCCCAGGGTTGTGCAGCGCCCGGCGGGGCTCTGCGAGCAGCAGGGACCGAAGGGCTGGCACGGTTGGGGCACAGCAGCCCCCCAGCCCCGGGGCCAGCGGGTTCCAGGCGTTTCCTCCCGCAGGAACCAGCAGCGGCAGCGCTGCCGTCCGTCCTGCCGGCTTCCCACACCCGAGGATGCGCAACAATTAGCCCGAGCTAAAATTAGGGGGGGAGCACGTGATGTTCCTGGAAAAACGGCTGCGAGAGCGCGAAGGAGGATGCGGAGCACGGAACTTGGGCTTTCCGGCAGCCCCGAGGCAGCTGTGCCCAGCCCAGGGGGCTGCAAAGCCAAATTCGTGCCCTCTGAGCACCCACAGCGGGGATCTGGGAGGGTGCTGAGCTGCTGCCCCAGACACTGATGGGCCGCTGTCACCTTGGGGGATTCGCTTCACCAGCACCTCGGGCTGACCGTGCTGCGTGCAGGAACCGGCAGGGAACAACCTCGGTGAGAGGGATGGGGATGGGAGAGATCCCCGCGGGTGGTGGAGCTGGAAAAGCACAGGGGAGAGGCTGGTGCAGGATACTGGGAAGGGATATTTTCATTTTTCCCAGGTAAGCACCTTCACCTTCCAGGTAAGGCATTGCCGAGTTGGTGCCTGCAGGTCTGGAGTCTGTTCTGTGGGAATGACCAGGGCAGGATTGTGGCGGGGCTGACCTTGAGGTGGACATGAACCCCCCTGTGAGTGTCCCACGGCACCCACAAAACCCTGCAAGGGGACACCCAGCACCCACAGCACTCGCTGGGCAAGGTGGGTGGTACCCAGCACCCACCACACTGCAAGGAGCACATCCAGCACCCACGATGCTGCGCCAGGAGGGTACATCCAGCACCCATGATGTGGGTGGCACAGCACCCACCGCAGTGTGAACGGGGGGTGGCACTCGGGACCTGCAGCACCCTGAAAGGGGGTCACATCCAGCACCCACAGTGCTGTGCCAGGGGGGCACATCCAGCACCCACAATCCTGAAGGAAGGGGGCACATCCAGCACCCACGGCAGTGAACAAAGGGAGCACACGGAGCACTCATGGCACTGTGCAGAGAGGGGACCCTGTGCCAGGTGGGCACGTAGAGCCCCCTCAATGCCGTGCAGGGTGGTGGCAGCTCCCCCATCCCCGTTCAGCCCCTGTTTGCAGCCCGAGGTCCCGCGGTCTGGGCGCTGTCACAGCCACTCGCACCCATTCTCTGCCCCAGTCGCTCCGCAGGCCCTTCCAGCTTTCCCGACGAGTCTCAGCTGGTGTTTGTTTTTTAATGCGCTCCAAGCGGAGCCTCCTCCCCTCCCCTCTCTCCCCTCCCTTCCCCTCCCTCCCGTCCCCTCCCCGCACGCCCAGCCCGCCCTGCCGCTCGCACCCCGGCACGGCCGAGCGCCGTGTCCCCGTCTGGAGAGGTAGTAAAAAATGTATTACCTAAAAATATCTTTCCAAGAGGTGATTTAAACCAGCAAAGTCTCCTGGCAGGAGGCAATGGAGCTGAGGAATATCTCCGGGCCGCTGAAGCCCCTGGGACCGCGCAGGAGGCTCAAACCTCCGACGTGCCAATCGCACCTCGGCGGGAGGGAGCGAGGGATACTGGGGGGGTTGGACACCCTTCAGCGAGCAGAGCCCGGGGCTCGGAGCTCTGCCAGGGGATGCTCCGCCAGCCCAAATGCCCGGGGCTGTGCCCTGGATGGGGATGTGTCCCGGCTCGGGCGGGATCGTGGCAGGAGCCGCGCCCCAAACCCCGTCTGGCTCGTCCTGCTGAGCCTCGGGATGCCCCGACCGCCCCCACAGCCCAAGCGAGGCTGGAGCGAAAGATCCAGCGATCCTTTTGCCCATCCTCAGGGAACGTGAGTCACCGGCACAAGCCCCTGGAGCAATTAAGCTGAATGAGTAATCGTCAGTTGGAGAGCTGGGAGGGGGAGAAAATAATGACAGACGCCTCCTAATGAGGGCTGGGTGCACCAAAACTTTGGAATAAACCCATTCCCATACATTAATTATTATGTTAATTATTGCTGTGGGGACTTGGAGCTGCCCTGCAGCCCCTTGACCCGCCATGAGCCTCCTCCCTGAGCCTTTGCTGGGCCTGAACCTCTTGTCAACCAGCACAAACCAGCAGGGAATGTTGAAGATGGAAGCAAAGCAGGGCTCAAACACAGGTTTTCCCAACAGCTTGGCAGGAGAACACCACTGATTTCCTGGCCAAGGGAAGGATGAGTGCCCAGAGTGCCAGTCCAGCATTCCAGAGAAATCAGGACCCACACGAGCCGTGGGTGTGAAATCAGTGGTGACCTCTGGGATCATCTCTGTTTGCATTCTCCATCCAGAGCTCTTGGTTTTTTCTGTGCAACCATCAAGGGCTATGAATTAAAACCCGGGAGTGTTCTGGTGTGAAAAGAGGAGACAAAGAAGCCCTGGACAAGGTGGAAGTGTTGAGGACTGAAATCCTTGTGCTCCATCTCCCAAAATCTGGTATTACTGGTGGTCTCCCACCCCAAGAGTGCCCCTGGGGGCCGGGAGCTGCAGGCACAGCCCGAGCCCCTGCCCAGGGCTCGTGTTTGGGGCTCTGGGTGCCTGCAGGGTCCCGCACTGACCGTTTTCCCTGTGCTGGAAGGAAGGCGAGAACTCTTTGGCAGTGATCCTGGCGATCCGCGCTTCCTCCTGCGCCTTCTGCGCCGCCGTCACGGCCGCCTCCGCCTTGGCCCGGGAGTGGGAGGTCCTGCAAGGCAACAGGAGACAGCAGGGCCACTTTAGGCAGCTCCTCCCTGCAGGAGACCCCCAAAGAGCCCCCACACCCGCCCTGTCCTCCGGAACCCTTCGGATGCCAGCGGGAGCGTTGGGGCTCACTGAGGAGTGAGGGATGTTGGAGCCACAACACATCCATGAGCTGCTCCTCAGCCTGGAAATAACTGGGAAACAGGAGCAGGATGGTTTGTCCCCCCCCAGGGATGCATCACCCCGGAGCAGGCTGGTCCCCTCCATCCCACATCCCTCTGGGGGGGATCCCAGCCCGCAGCCTCCCCGTGCATCTCCCACGAGCCTCTGGGGCTCAAGGCCTGAATTTAAAGCTCATTTGGGTTTTTTTAACCAAACCCATTTGCTTTAGGATGAAAAAACCTGAAGATTTCCATCCCCACCCCCACGTTCTGCGTAAAACGCTGGATGTAAATAAATACTGAGGCTGGATGGGGGTTTGCCACCCCCACCATCCCTTAACACATCCTTCTCTGGCATTTTTTTCCACAGCTGTCCCCTGCACTCCCCGATGATTCCCAAGCACTCCTGTTTGATGGCATTTCATCCCACCACTCCGGATTTACACCCTGACACAGCCTCTCTGCCGGGCTGGTTTGTCCCTTCCCCTTTCCCGTGCTATCCAGGCACTTTTAAAAATTCCTGTTCCCTCCTCCTCGGTGCAGGCAGTGCTATAAATAGCTCAGCTGATTTCTTTTCCCTCCAAAATCAGGCCCTCCATCTCCTTTAATCATTTGTTTTCTGCCTCTCTCTGAATTCCCTCTGATTTCCCGACATCTGCGCGGGGAGGATGCCATTCCTGATGGAAACCAGGGCCAGGAACGTGCCTGGCACTGCCTGCTGTGGCACCAACCAGGCCTGTGGGATGGTGTGCCTGTGTGCTGGCCCCTCCCTGAGTCTGTCCCTCATGTCCCAGTGCCAACACTGCCTTAGGAAGTGCTTTATTTCCACCACTGGGCTGCTTTGGAGTAGCCCTGGAAGCAGATCCAACCTGTCTTCCAGAGCTGTTGGAGCTGCTGGAGGGGCTGTGGGGATGCTGTGGCAGGTCCCACAGGTCCTCCATGACCAGTGCAACAAAAAAAAATTGGCTTGAAATGGTTTTTGGCCCACCCTGAGCCCAGTTCTCTCTCTGCTCCATGAGTGGACCAACATGGCACAGCCCATTCCCTGGCAGGTATCCCAGTTCTGCTCTTTTGGGAGGAGCAGGGATGCTCCAAGCAGGAGCTGCTGGGAGAGGAGGTTGGAAGCGACCTGGAAAACCATCCAGTCCCACCCCTGCCATGGGCAGGGACAGCTCCCACTATCCCAGGTTGCTCCAACCTGGCCTTGGACACTCCCAGGGATGGGGCAGCCACAGCTTCTCTGGGCAACCTGTGCCAGGGCCTGCCCACCCTCCCAGGGAGGAATTCTGTCCCAATATCCCATCTATCCCTGCCCCCTGGCAGTGGGAAGCCATTCCCCTTGGCCTGTCCCTCCAGGTCTCTTGTAGGCCACAGTTTTGGTGCAAAGTGGTTGGTGGGAAAGGCTGAGGGGCATCAGAGCCCCACTGATTAAACCCCCCCCAGTGCCAGGGACGGGGCCACCAGAGGCTTAAAATCCCAGTGCTGACCCCGAGGTTGTTGAACATCTGGATTCTTCCCCGAGAACCTCTCAGTAATGTGGATCTGAAGATCCTCCATCCATCTCTCCCTCTGCTGTCTCCTGGCCTGAAACCTTGGGATGGGCCTGCCCTTCCCATCCTGCAGCACATTCCCAGGGCAGGCTGCAGGTCCCTGCTGGCCTAGAACAAAGGATTAATAATGTCTGGACTGAACTCAGCAGGCAGGATTACACTCTGCCTCCCAAACCCCTCCCTGGAGAGGCAGCGGGACACTCTGATCTGCCACAGCTTGCCAGGGAAGGAGGCTGGGAGTGCTGGAGAGCAGCCTGGGACACTTCCAAAGGTCGTGGGGACACATGGAGGTGTCTGCAGACAGTTCTGGGACTGTGTGATCACCCAAGCTCTGCTCCTCTCTCCAGCACTTATTTATCCTCCCTTTACAGAATCCCACAATCACTGAGGGTGGAAGAGCCCTCCCAGCCCACGGAGTCCAACCTGTGCCCACCCAGCCCAGGGCACTGAGTGCCACATTCCTTGGGCACCTCCAGGGCTGGGAACCCCAAACCTCCCTGGGCAGCCCTTTTCAATGCCTGACCACCCTTCCTAGGAAGAAATTCCTCCTGATGTCCAACCTGAACGGGTTAAAATCTCCATCCCTGGAAAACTCCCTCCAGCGCCTCCTGGACCAGCCCATCCCACGATCAGCCCAGGAAGAGCAGCGAACCTCTAAAAACTAAAACTCGAGGCTCTGGCCCAGCAAGGGTTAAACCCCAATCCCATTAATTAAGCCATCTCCATCCCAAATAGCCCGGATTCCCCAAAGCCGCTGGAAAGCGCAGCCCGATTGTTTGCAAAGCCGCCTAAGAGGCGCGGGGCGGGGGGAGGCGCCGGCGGAGCCGAAGCAGAGAGCGATGGTGATCCACGCCTTGCATAATAAACCACATCAGTATTCCCAAATAAATGCCCGTAATCCCGTTAGTGCCTGCCTGGCTTTGTCACACCCCGGATTTAACAGCTGGCTCCTCCACACGCGTCGTGGCGGCCGCGAAATCGGAATTCCCACCGAATTGCCCGAGTTTATTTCCTTGGAAAGTGGGTTTTTCTCCACGACAAACGGACAGGACCTGACCTAATCACTCTCCTCTTCCTGCCTTAAGTGCTGCCATAAAGTTTTTGCTGGAAACTACAGTCAAAATAAGGCTGGATCCCTCCCTGTGGATCCCAGAAAGGTGGAATGGTTTGGGCTGGAAGGGATCTGGAAGATCATCCCATTCCGGTGGGCTCGTGATGGGATGAAGTGATGCAAGAGGAGCTGTTTAATTCCTCCCACCTCTGGGCATCCTCAGCCTCCTCCTCCAGCCGGGATGAATCCAGCACCCTGGGCTGGTGGAAGGTGGCCCTGCCCATGGCAGGGGTGGGACTGGAGGAGCTTTAATATCCCTTCCAACCCAAACCATTCCATAATTCCAGGATTTTAGTGCACTCCACCACCCAGGCTGAACTGGGAGAGGGTGTTTCAGCAAGGACAGGGCTGGGAAGAGCCCCAGGGAAGATGGTCGGGATGGGTTATGGCTTTTGAGTCCCAAGGGTCCAGTTTGGGGCAGGGCAGAGAGTCCTGGCTTGGAATATTTTATTTATTAATTTTTTGCCAAGCTGACTCACCCCTCTTGGAGGCTGAGTGGGCAAATGGTCAAACTGGCAAGAGCAGCTGGCAGGAGGCAGGAAAAGTCCCAACCAACCAGATTCCTGCAAACCTTTGCAGATCTCTTGTGATTTGGCCAGAGCAGACAAGGGAAAGGGTAATACCTGTGCCTGCTCCCCAATGCCAAGTTTAGCAGCTCCAGCTGATCTATAAGAAGCTGAAATCACCTGATTTGCAGGGAAGAACTTGGCTTTTTAGGAATTCCAGCAGCGCCTCTGGGCTGGCTCTGTGTGAGCAAGGAGGTGATGTGAGGCCTCTGCTGCAAACCTGGAGCTGGGGGCTGGTTTAGCCAAAAAAGGGGGGAGCTCTCAGCAAAATCCTGATGGATTTGGGAAGGAAGGAAGCAAAATTCAAACCAGGTGAGGCTTTAGATGTGTTTTGGTTAATGGAATTCTTTGGCAGGAGAACAAGTGGGACAAACTGCTTAAAAAGGAGGCTGGAAATTAGAGCAAGTTTACAGGAGCCCAGAAACATTTCCAGGCTGTAAATGGGACACCTGGAATTTCTGGGATGGCACCTGGAGTCACAGCAAACCTGGGGCACTACTGAGTCTCTCTCCACCCACTGTTTGATTGCAGTGATGGTGCAAAAGGGGGAGCTGGATCCAGGTGAGGGATTTGCCATCCTTATTCCTAATTTTGTTGCACTTCTGTATGAAATACACACTCCTCAATAAAAAACCAGGCAGCAGACTCTGAGCAAACTCATGTTTGGGGTCAAAGGGAGCTCTGGAAAATCTGCATTATTTGGGCAAGATTTCTGGAAAAGAAGGTCTGTTTCCCAAAATTCACGTGGCAGCTCTTGCCAAGGGATTTTTATTCTTTCCCAAGCTAACTCCTCACTTCCCTGGTGCTCCCAAACTCAGTCTGGTTGAAGGGTCCCCTGCTCAGTGGGGTTCAGGCTTGACAGGGAAGTGTGAAATTCCTGCTTTGCTTCTGGGATTCTCTGCAGGGATGGAGACTCCTCCACCCCACCCCCAGAGCTGATGGAACCTCTCCCAGCCCCTCCCAGGAGCACATCTGAGACTGCAGCAAGCCCTAAACCCTTTGCTCCCCCCAGAAGGACCCCGTGGTCCGTGTTTTCATGGAAAACATGGAAATCCCCCAAGGCTTCACCGCAAGCACTGAGGGCTGGAGGCATCCCAAGTGGTGAGGATGGAGTTAACCTGCCATGAGCTCATCCTGGGCCATAATGAACAGCCTCAAGTTCTCCTGAGGGGCCAGGCTGGCTCCACTGGATTCACTCTGTCTGCAGGTCAATATGTAATCAGGCAGCTTTGGGGTTGGTGGTTTTTTCTTTTTTCTTTTTTTTTGAATGCATCTTTATCTTCCTACAGGAGGGACGTTTTTTTCTCCCTCCTTTCCAGAGGTTCATGTATTTTTCAAATGGCAAAATTCAATTAAAACTCACAGCAGCTGAAAACACTTCAGGAAAAATTCCGAGAGAGCATTGGCAGGTCTGTGCCATCCAACCCCAGCTCCTGAAACGCGCCGAGGGGGCTCAGGGAAGGCTTGGGATGCTCCTTGGGCTGGGAAGGGATTGGCTGCTCCAACCAGGGAAAAGGAGCTTTCCCATCCAGCCTCCCCATGTGGAAACCCGGGCTGGCAGGAAGGCGAGTCCCTGGGGTGGGTCGATCCCCCAGGGATTGTTTTCCACTCCCTCTGGCACAGCAGAGCAGGATCTGGAGCTGTATTTTGAGAAGGGCCATTTGTCCCAGGTTGCCCCGTTCTCTGTGTGTTTCTGTCCTTTGGACTGGCTTCTCCCAGGACTCTCGGTTATTTTTGGGGTTTTTTGTGTACTGTACTATATTGTAAAAGGGATTTTAGCAGAGACTTTAGTCTTTGGGGTGAGAGGAGAATGGGATTCTTGGCTGATTCTCTGATCTGGTGCAGCAGAGACGCCCCGCGGAACACAAAGCCCGAGTCGCGCCGTGCTCGATGCCGGGAACCAAAGCCCGGAGCGCCGGGAGATGGGAATGCTGATGCACCAACCAACCCTCTCCCGAGGCTCTCCAGTCGCTCCGGGATGGCAGAGCAGAGGCGTGCCCAGCTGCCGACCCTGCCAGCGTGGCATCGATCGCTGCAAGCAGCGCCGAGAGGCTCTGCCCGCTCCGGGCAGCATCTCCATGGCCGCGGGCGAGCAGGGGAGGCTTGGCCGGTCTTCCTGCTCTCCTCCATGGGACAAATTGGGACTGAATTATTAATAGGCACTGCAGACTGTCTGGCTTTCCCTCTGCGGGAGCATCCCTGATTTAGGGCAGAGCTGGGAGAGCTGCAGTGCCCATCCCGCCTCCCTTTGCCCCTCCGGGCACCCCTCCCGCATCCAGCGCCAATCCCAGCCGGGGAGGGTCGGGCCGGGCCGGGCCGACCCAGGGCCGGGCTCTGTCTAGACAGACAACGCCCTGAGGGAATGGGGAGATGGCAGCAATTAACAACCTGTTTGTTATTTTCCCTATCTGGCATTTATTGCCCCGATAAAAGCCGCTCTGCATTCGGGCTTGGCTCCTCTCGCAGCTCTCCCGGCTCGTCCTTATTGCACCAGCCCGGCCCGGAGTGATTTGTGAAGGCAGAACCAGCGCTGGTACTCAGGGGGTGGAATATTAGACACACCAATTAGCTTGCCGTGCATAAATTCCCATTTACCTGCTTCGCACTGGCACATTTCCCTGCCTGCTCCCTCCGTCTGCTTTTGCCTTCCCCCTCCCCATCTCTGGAATTCTTAATCAAGGGGAAAAAGCTGCTTAATGTGACCTCTGACATGACGTAATGCAGCCCAGAGCTCTGCTGGGGCTCTTTGCAGCCAGACACGAAGCAGGTGCTGTGCATGGCAAAGAGCGAGCCTGGCTGCCAAAACCCTCTGCCAGCCTGCCCAAAACCCTCTGCCAGGCTCACCAAACCCCTCTGCCAGCTTGCCCAGCACCCTCTGCCAGGCTGCCCAGCACCCTCTGCCAGCTTGCCTTGGGAAAGGAGGGCTTTGATGCCACTGTCCCACCTGGCTGAGGTTTGGCCTCTCTCCAGAGCTGTCCCTCTGCCAGCCATGGGACAGGGAGCTGGCCCTGGATGCAGCCCAGCTCCAGGCAGTGCCCTCTCCCACTCCAACACGGGGGGAAGAACAAACTGCAGCTCCAGGGATGGATTTCCCTCTTTTCTCATGAACTGGGGGAGGCATGAGAGAACTGCAGCAATGTGAGCATCATTATCTGCTACAAAACCTGGGGGACCCACTTGGAGCAGGATTTGGGAAGAGCCAGCTCCAAGGAAGGGCAGGAGTGAGCAGTGGGGATGTTCCCTGCTTTCCAGCTGGGGTGCTTTGGATAGGGCAGGTTTCCATGATGGACACTGGAAATGGGACAGGCCGAGTCCCCCCTCCATCCCCTCCATGATCCATCCCAAAGGCACAGCAAGAGCTCCTCTAACCCCAAAATAGCACATTACAAAGGAGTCTGCCTCTTCCAGGCAGGAGGCAAAACAGGTTGGAAGAAATCTCTACCAACCATTGGAAAAAGGGGGGAAAAATAAAAGAAATAAAGAAAAAAAAAACAAGAAAGAGCAAAGTGAAGGCACAAAATCTCCGAGGAAAGGCAGGAAGGTGCTGGGTCAGCCACACACCCCAGAGCTCTCCTGGATGGGTGAAAAGCAGAAAGGGGAGGGCAGAAAATCCCGAGGGGTGGATATTTGGGAATGCATGACAGGCCAAGCTGGAGCTCCCCTGGGTTTTGTGGTGGGTCTGGAGAGGTGGGTTGGTGGGATGTTGTCCATCTCTGTGGATTCATCGAGGACAGGAGGGTGGAGACGTGGTCATGATGTGCCCATGGTGGGGGGGCTGGAATTAGATGAGCTTTAAGGTGCTTTCCAACCTAAACCACTCTGTGATTCCATGATTACCTCCAGGGTAGCCACAAATCTGGAAGAAACCTTGTGGGATGCAGGAAGGACCCTCAGAAAACACCTGGCTGGTGTGGACACTGGATCCTTCCCCTGCCATGCCCTGCCCCAGGCTGTGGGTCAAAAGGGGGAGGGTTTGGAGGACCAGCAGCATCCCAGCCTGGCCTCCATCCTCAGGGGACTCCCCAAACACCCCATTCCTGCCTGGTTTTCACAGGATGGAGATGGGGGTGGAAACCTCAACGCCAAAGGCAGCACAGGGAGCTGAGGGAGCTCCTGCTCTGCCTCCAGGGAGTCCGTCAAATCCCTCTGAGGAGCCACCAGCACCCTCCAGCCCCTGGGAATCATCAGAGGATTCCTCCTGCAGCCAAGGGAAGAGTGCTGAGAATGGGAGAACTCGAGGAGTTCAGGCAGAACTGCAGGTGAGGGATGTGACAGGAAAGCAAAGCTGGTCTGTCCACTCCATTCCAGTTCCATTTTGACACCTGCAAAGAACGAGTTAAACCAAATTCCAAAGCAAACCACAACAGAACTGCAAGGAAAAGTCTTTTTTTCCTTTCCTGACCCTTCACTCCCTTCATGTTTTGGCTGAAACTCTTTGGCAGCATCACAAGTTTTGGTCACCTCAAGCAAAGCAGACATTTGGCAAATGAACTTTCCAGGCAGTTTTTGTTTTCCCTGCTGTTGGCGCTACAAAAGTCCCAAAGAAGCAGCAAAATGTTGAGCTCATGGTCCCTCCCTGTCCTCTGGTGATGGGCTGATGGAGAGGATGGGCCATGCCCTTCCTCTGCCCACACACCCTTTAAGCAGCCAACACACCCTGGCTCTGAGGAAATGGCATAAAAACCTCCAAAATCAACCAAAAACTCACTTAACTGAACTTCAAATTTTCCTTCCAGCACAGCCTGGACTCGAGCCAAGCCCAGGGGCTGGAATGGCCTCAGGAGCACCCACGATGCTCTCCAGCTGTGGGCAGAGGTGGTTGATGTCCAAGCTCACCCCTCAGGAATTCTCCAGTGCCTCCAGGAGACAGGGCTCCTTTGCAGCTGATGTGACAGGGGTCTAAGGGATGTGTTAAACCAGCCTGGTACTCTGAAAAAACCCTGTATTTTCACTCTGGAAAACTGTATTTTGACCAGCAGGGCCTTAAGAGATGCTTGAAAAGCAAAATATCCGAGTTCTGCTCTGCAGGGCTGGGAGGAGGCCCATTCCCTGCAGGAGGAGATGCTGGGGATGGGCACCACTCTGCGCCTCTTGCTGCCTCCAGCCTCTCCAGGGTGGAGCTGGGGATGACAGGGAAGCTTTTCCCTGCTGTAAGGGATGACCCCAAAGTGGCTGGAGACAGCCATGAGTGGACACAGCAGCATCCTCTCCATCCATCCCCATTCCCATGTCCAGCCCCACCAGGAACCCCAGGAATGATGAGACAGTGGGAACAGTGAGTGCTTTGTGAGATTTCTTCTCATTTTAAGCACTGCCTGCGGCACAGATCACCCATCCCATCCCATCCCATCCCATCCCATCCCATCCCATCCCATCCCATCCCATCCCCCATCAGGGTTACTCCTGAGGCCAAAGTGGGAAAACCAGCAGCCCCCAAATGACGTGCCATGACCCTGGAGGGTGACACAGGGGCACAGTGAGGCTCTGCTGTGCCAGCAGGCAGTGGGCAGGAAGCAAAGGGAAGCTGCTCTCCATGGAAAAGGGGCATTGGAGAGGGGCTAAAACTGAACAGTAGGTCCCACTGGGCACTGGGCACGGCCATGCCACTGCCAGGATGGCATTTCAGGGTGCTCAGCACCCTGGAGAACTGGGACCTTTCTTAGTCACAACTTTAAAGGGATAATCAGTCAGATCCATGGGTTAAATCCCCCTGGGATTTTCAGGGGGGAAATTTGCTTAGCAGGGTCTACCATCAAATCCTTTCATTTCCTGGATTAGGATGCCAGGACAGCTTTGTCCTCTGTGGAGGAGGCGACAGAAACCTCATGGCTTGAGGCTTTTCAAACTGGCTACAGGAGCACAGAGGACTTGGGACCCCCCAGGCCATCCATCCATCCATCCATCCATCCATCCATCCATCCATCCATCCATCCATCCATCCATCCATCCATCCCCTGTGCTCCCCCAGGCTCTGCATGCTCAGGAACACCAGCAAGGAAAATCCTCAGCATTTTGGCTCAGCTCCGTGTTTTCATCCTGGTCGTGCTCCTGACACTGTTTTTGCCTCTGCCCAGGGAGGAAGGGGCTTGGGGAGCACAAGAACATGGGGGGGTCACTGCAGGGACGTGGGGGGGGAGGGGGGAGGGTGGGCACAGCCAGCAGGAACAGCAGCCAGGAAACCCAAAATGGGAGCTGGGAGAGGAGAAAAGCAGGCAGGCCTCTCTCTCAAGAGATGGGGAGGCAGCAGAGAGACCCCAACCCTTCCTCTTGGCTCTTCCACATGATCAAAGCTTTGGGATGCAGCTCTGGGACACAGCAGTGGGCACTGAGATGTTCCAGTGGGCACCTCCCACACCCAGCCCTTGGGCTGCACCCCCAGCAGCTCCCCGGGATCCCCCAGAGGGTAAGGATGAGGATGGAGGACGTTGAGGGGGCTGCCCCTCTGCCCGTGGGCTGAGCAGGCTGGGGGAGGCCCAACCCTCCCTTCCCCTCCCCAAGAGCCCTCTACAAAGCAACGCTGAGTAAGAGAAGCAGCAGAAAGGAAAAGCAGGGGCTGGTGTTGGGTTTGGCTTTTGCTTGTTTTCCCATCTGATGAAGGGCTGCTCCACCCAAAACAACGAGGAAGAGCCTTCACCTTTCCCTTCCTCAGCCCATTCCCTCTTCCCTGGGCGGTGCAGGCAGGAGGTGGTTGGGTCAGGGGGGATCTCAGAGGGCTCCGGGAGGTGGAATAATCCCACAGTGCTCCCTCCGGGGGCTGGGATCATCCCGCAGGGCTCCCCCCGGGGGCTGGGATCATCCCGCAGGGCTCCCTCCGGGGGCTGGGATCATCCCGCAGCGCTCCCGGGAAGGGCAGTCCCAGCGGGACCGCAGCGCGGCCGCTCAGCCCCTGCGCTAAACCGGTAAAAGGCTTGGATTAAAATCCGGGGAGATGATCCGGGCTGCGATGGGCTGCTGTGCGATGCCAGGGAGGAGGAGGAGGAGGAGGAGGAGGAGAAGAGGAAGAAAAGCAGGGGGAGGCAGCGTCTCCTTTACCCCCTGCACTCCCCTCGTCTCCTGCCAGGCTCTCCGGGGCAGCCCCTTCCCATGGAAGCGGTGCCTGCTGGCAGTGAATCCCCTGCCACCTCCTGCCTCGCTGCCACCCGTGCCACCCATCCCTGCCCGCTGCCAGCTGGTGCCCCTACACAGGTGACCACGGAGCAGGCCCCGGCTGTCTCACCCCACCACCGGCCCTTCCTCTCCCTCCCACATTCCCAGCCCCCTCTCCTGCAAGCCCATCGCTCCCAGCTGTGCTTTGCTGTGGGTCTGACACCACACAAAGCACTTGGATTTCAGAGATCTTCCCTGAGGAGCACAGCTGGGCAGGACCAGGGCAAATCCCACGGGCTGGGAGGGTCTGCTCTGCCTGTTATTTATCCACAACCCAGCCAAGCTGGGAATGATTACAGGAATGTCTGTCACACACCTGAGCCACGGACATGGGGTGGTTTAGCTCTTGTTTGGCTCAATGGAAAGGGAAGGTGGTGGGAATTGCCAAGCTGGGACTGGAGGCGGTGGCTGAAGGACGGGAGGGCAATGAAACTAAAACCCCAATGAGCTGCTCTCCCAGAGGCTACAGAAGACCCTGCCAAGGTTTTTGCAGTTGGATTACCCTGTAAAGCACCATTCCTATGAAAGACACTCCATTTTCCAGCCTGTCCATGCCTCTGGGTGGGTGTGCCCTGCCATCCCTGCCCCACAGGCCATGGGGTGGCACCTGGGGACACTCTGAGCTGGCCCTGAGCAAACCCAACGGCTGTTCCTGACTTTTGACACGGCCACAAAAGGGCTTAAAGCCTCAAATCCTGTCTGAGCAGGAAGTTATTACATTGGCATTGCAGGAGGACGTGAACAGTCACGGTGCCGACATCACATCCCGCCAGAGCCGGCGATGGGGAGGGATGTGGCACTCCGGGATGCCATCTGGGATCTGCTGATCCCGGAGTGGCCTGGACTAGGGGTGGAAATGGGCTTACCGTGAGTCAGACGTGCCTGTGTCATCCCGGCTGACAGTGACACACCAACGGGAGGGACGACAGCTGATCCTAATCCCATCCCCTGACCCCTGTCAACAGGCAGGAGCCTGGCATGGGCAGGAGCGGGGCAGGGAGGTGGCAGGGAAGGTGCTGGCAGGAGGGAATGCTCAGCTCTGCCCATGGCAGAAGTGCCAGCCCTGGGCTTTGCTCCTCTCTGCATTGCACAGGGTGTTTGGGGGAGGGAGGGCAGAGAGGGACAAGCAAAGTGTGCTGTGAAGGGAATCACCTCCTGCCCCAGCTGGTCTTACCCTTTGAGCCATCCCCCATCCATCTCTTCTGTGTTTTTCCTCCCTGTCTCTTGGCACCCCTCCAGGAAGGATGGAGAGACTGGAAGGGATGGAGGGGGAGTGCTCACCCTGCATGAGACCTGGCAGGTACCAGGTGACACTGTTGGGACCCCATCAGTCCCCAGACCGTGGGTTCAGGTGACTCCTGCAGAGCCCCAGGCGGCTTCCACAGCCTCGGGGAAAGAGGCAGCACTTCTGCAAAGGACCATGAGCAGAGGAACCCTCCCTGGACCCAGAGCTGCCCAAAGAGGGGCTGGTGGGACACCCTGACCCGCTTGGGCACAGCTCAACCCCATCCCTGCAGCCAGTTCAGCTGTGACCATCCTGGCCCTGGGCATCCGTGCCATCCTGACCCGAGGAAGGGGACACAGGACCCTTTTGGGGCCACAACACTCCTCTTAACCCCCTCCCCTCCTCCTCCTCCTCCCTTTGCATCCGCAGCCAAAGCCCCTGTGGCAGCAGGAGGCGGGATTAGGGTGACATTAAAGTGGGAGCCCGGCAGACAGACCCCCCAGGCCCCCAGAAAGCAGCGGGCACCGGCACTCAGAGGCAGCGCAGCACAATGGGCAGCGCCGCTGGCACGGCCCTGGCAGAGCATTAAGCAGCATTACGGCGGCTCGAGCGCCGGTGGGGACATTACCGCGGTTCGCGGTGCTCGGCTTTTCTTTTCTGTTGGGTTTCGCCCGGGCTGCAGTTCCATTTTTCTGAAGAAAATACCTGTTTGGCTCAAACAGCCTCCCTGCACTTTGCCGCTCAGCTCTCCGGGGCTTTTCCTGCCTCCCCTCTCCCCGCGGGACGTCACACGCGGCCGGATGATTCCCGATGCTGCAGCATCCTGGAGGAGCATCCATGCCGAGTCCAGACACTTCCCCCCTACCCCTCCTCACTGCCAGGTTGTCTTTATTCCCTTCCCTCTTCCTATTTTCCTCCAGTTTCCCGTGCTGAAGTTGAATGGCACTGTGGTAATTTGGAGCCCGGCTCCTCCCGAGACTGTCGAGCTTTAATTATATTTTTCTCATGGCTGGTGAATGGCTCGGCTATAATTATGCCAGGAAGAGCATTACTTAGGACTAACCTGAGAACAGCCTCCCCCCCGGGGTGCCAGGGCACCAGCTGCTCTCAGGAGCTCTTATTTAAGGTTCTGAACAACAGGACCCACGGAGCTTGTGCTGGAGAGGGGTGGAGTGTTGCCACTTGCCACCCATCTGGGACTCATCCCCAGCACCACTGATGGCCCTTCTTCTCATGCACAGTCCAGCCACTGATAACAAAACCTTTGACTGAGGTAGCAGAAGGAAACTCTGGGGAGAATTAAGGTCTACTTGGCATTAAAGCCATCACAGAGAGCTGGAGTCAGTCCTGAGCTCCACCTGATGTGCATCCAGCCCCCACTGCAGGCAGCTGTGCCAAAAGCCAAGGGTGGGATGAGCTTCCTGGCCCACCTCCCTTGCCTGGATGTCATATTTTGGTGGACCAGGACACACCAGTGCCTATGGACACTTTGTCTCGGGTGTCAGTGTTAGCACTGACGAGGTGGGAGTTGGTCTGTCCAGAGCATCCTTCATCCTTCCTGGGTGGCAGCAGAAGAGTGGTGGCTCTTGGCTGATGTGAGAGGGGAATGAAGGACCCCACAGCACCCAGAGGACACCCTGCACCTTCATTTTAAACAGGCTAAAAAAGGGTTCCCTCCTTGGCTACCTGCAAAAACTGATCTTGGTTTGGGTTGGAAGGGACCTTAAAGCTCATCCAGTTCCACCCCCTGCCACGGGCAAGGACACCTCCCATAGCTCAGGTTGCTCCAAGCCCTGTCCAGCCTGGCCTAGGACACTTCCAGGAACAGGGCACCACTTCCAGGGATGAGGCAGCTGATACCCACAGCAGTTTCTCAGCTCTCTCTGATATCCCTTCGCTCCCATTCACTTCACACAAACCATTTCAGAAAGTGGGAATGATAAGAGGGAATAAAGTGTTCTCCCATTTTAATTGCATCAAAGAAAATTTAGGAGCATCACCCATCAAACCTAACAACTGTTCCTTAAATGAGCTTATTTCTCTGTGTCACAGATATCACTGTAGTCCATTCAGGCTACAAGAACTTTAGGAACCCAATTTACTTGTTTCCAGTACACTGTGTTTTTAGCCTACTTTCCCGAGGAAATGGGGCTTTACTTCTGTGATTGTGCTGTTTATATATCTATATGCCATCACTCCCACACTAATAACTTCTGAATGTGTTGGCCAATTCCAACCCAATCTGACAGAGCGGCAGAGTTTTCAAAAATACTGAATTCCTACAAATTTAATGAAATCCGTGGGTGGGCACATCTTTTCCCCCACCAAGGGAAAGGCTGCAGAGTGAACTCAGACAGAGAAGAACACACACACACACTCACAGGCCCAGGCACACCCCAGCGCTGTGTGAGCTCCCCAGGTGCTGCTGAGGTGGTAGGACAAGGAGGATGTTGCTTTCAAAGGCACCAAAATGAGCCCCAGGATTCCTCCCCCACAGCACCCGCTGCCCATGGGGTGCCTTTCCTGCCCTTCAGACAATGCAGTTTGGTGCGGGCACTGCAGGGGAGTGTTCCTTCATTAGCAAGCTTTAAAATTAATCGGGCTAATTAGAGGAAAGCCTTTCTAGCTGGATCTAGGTACGTAAAACCTTGCTCTCCTCTGGTCCTGCAGGCTCAGTGTCTTCTCTGCCAGAACCCTGGCAAAGCGGCAGAGCTTGAGCTGTGGGACTGAAGGGTTCAGACAAAGCAGTTTAAGATAAAAGAGCAGAGATTTAGATTTGATATTAGGAAGAAATTCTCCCTTGGGAGGGTGGGCAGGCCATGGCACAGGTGCCCAGAGAAGCTGTGGCTGCCCCATCCCTGGAAGTGTCCAAGGCCAGGCTGGACAGGGCTTAGAGCAACCTGGGCTGGTGGGAGGTGTCCCTGCCCATGGCAGGGGGTGGCACTGGATGGGCTTTAAGGTCCCTTCCAACCCAAACTATTCTGAGACTGTAGGACTTTTATGATTCTGTGCTAAATCAGCTCTCCTGCTTCCACACTGAGGCCATAGAATTGTAAAATCACAGTCAAAGAATCATCATAGGATCAGGGAATGGTTTGAGTTGGAATTAAAAATCATCTTGTTCCACCCTCTGCCATGGGCAGGGACACCTCCCACTATCCCAGTTTGCTCCAAAGCCCACCCAGCCTGGCCTTGGACACTTCCAGGGCTGAGCCTCTACCCCCACCCAATCCAACCTGCCCCTGTTCCCAGCAAATCCTGAATCCCACAGTCCTGCCCAGCTATAGGCAGATGCTTTGGCTGTTCATTGATGAATTTTGGGGCCTCAGCACAAGCCATTAGCAAGGCAGCAAAAATTCCCAGGGTGGTGTCACCCACCGTGGGTGAGCCAGGGCTAATGCACCGAGTCACGTTGGACTGGCTGTGCCCAGCCAGGCCTGGGCTGTGCAGGGGATCAATAAAGGGCTTTCCAACACACCAGCAGCCATGGAAAGAGCCCAGCCCTGCATTCCCAGCACTTGCTTCCTTCCTCATGTGTCCAGCCAAGGGCACACCAGCCAGGCCTGAGGGAGCTGGGATCAGGATGGAGATGTTGAGTTGCTCACAGAGCATTTCCTGGCAGGACCAGGTTTGGGCTTTGATAGGCATTTATTTCTTTGTACCTTCACTGAGGACTGAAGGGGTCCAATCCCACAAATCCCACAGCTTTTCTCCTCCTCCATGCACACACATGACCACAGGCTGCATCCTCCCTCCAGCTCTTCATCCTCCCTCCTCCATCCTCCCTCTCCATTCTCCATCCCCCATCCAGCACCAGGATCACATCACCCTGGTGGGGCTGGTGAAAGGGGCATCTCCACCTGGCATTCCTGACTTGATTTTTTTCCTTCTCTCCCATAATTAGAGGTGAAATATTACATGTCAAGAGCTTATGAAGCATTTCCAGCATGAGCTGGAGTAGGGGGGTCACATCTCTTCCAGTCCCACTTTCATGATGTTCCAAGACCACCTGGAGATGGAGGATGGTCAAGTCCTCAGACCCACCATCCCACAGCAAACTAGAGCTCCACATTCCCAGGATTCATCCCACAGCAAACTAGAGCTCCACATTTCCAGGATTTATCCCACAGCAAACTAGAGCTCCACATTTCCAGGATTTATCCCACAGCAAACTAGAGCTCCACATTTCCAGGATTCATCCCACAGCAAACTAGAGCTCCACATTTCCAGGATTTAGGCCTTCGAGGCATTCCCATCCCCAGATCACAGGGAAAGATCTGCTCTTTCTGCTGCTCTGCTTTCCTACCTGGCATTCTAGTGGGATTTTTAGGGTTTTTTTCTACAGCTTTGACAACAATTTGGTACAACATCAGCTCGAAAACATCATCAAGCCCCAAAAGGCTCCCAGAGCAGGCCTGGGAGTCTCATTCATATTGCAGATAAGCCATTGGCAGGCAGGCTGATAAGGAATTCAAGTGTGACTCTGCATACAAATATTCCAAACCCAACAGTTCATCCAGCACAGGAGGCTGAGGAGGTACCTGGGTTTTTCCCCTAAGCCCAGCCCTTTTTCCCAGCCTGGCTGCTATATATAGCTCTTGCTCAAAAAACAGAAAGGAATGACATGCTCTAATAAACCATCCCAAAAAGGGATACAAAGAGCCCTGAATTCTCCAAAGGAGCCTTTCCTCCTCAGCTCACCTCACCTCCAGTGTGGGAGCTGCTGCAAAGCCACGAAGCTCCAGGTGCCTTTTGGGAGCCAGGGAGAAGGTGCTTGATCTGGCCCTGCTTTGAGCTGGGGCCCTATTTCAGTCAAATTAGACATGACTCCTTTCCCCTTCCCTCATGCTGATTTTGAGCTGGATTAGGTCCCAGCTCTGGATCACTGAGCAGTTCCATGCTGGCTGCAGTCTGCACAGGGAGAAGGGGAATTATTTGGGCACCTAGATCTGCTGCTTCCCATCAGAGCCTCAGGCAGAGCAAACCCTCCCAGGCATCAGCTGCAGCCAGAGATTTCACTGGTTTTCCACTCAAAAAACCTTTTGGGAATGGAAATAGCTGGGAATCCTCCCAGCACAGGCCAGCACTGGGATGGTTCCTCTTGGCTGTAAGTCAGACAGAGGATACAACCAAACAGCATCTCAGGAGCTCTTCTGTTGAGGGGACCATCCTGCCTCTCCAGGAGGACAGGGAAAAACAGGGTGGATAACCCAGTAGCCCAGAAGTGACAGCCTGGGAGCCCCACACGTGCAGTCCCACCGCGGTGCCACCACTCCCTGCACCTGGGTGACCCTTTGTGGCCTCCCCAGCTCGTTTGGGAATGCTGTGCATCCACAGCCCACTGGGATTAGCAGAGCAATAATTCACCTTGGATCCACCCCATTCTGAACACCATCCATGAGGTCTGGGCATGCCCAAGGGTGCTCCCTGCTCCTGCTTCGGGGTCCAGGCAGCACCAACCTCTGCTGTGCCTGCACGTGCCCACCACAGCTTCCCTAAAACACCTCCCACAACAAAAGCTCCTATGCCACGTGGATAAAAATCACAGAATCGTAGAATTGATTGGGTTGGAAAAGACCTCCGAGATCATCAAGTCCAACCCTTGGGCCAACTCCAGTCCCTTTACCACATCATGGCACTCAGTGCCACGGCCAAGCTCACCTTAAAAACCTCCAGGGATGGGGAATCCACCCCCTCTCTGGGCAGCCCATTCCAATCCCTGAGCACTCTCTCTGCAAAGAAGTTTTTTCTGCTCTCCAACTTCAATTTGCCCTGGCAGAGCTTGAGCCCCCCGTGCCCCCTTGTCCTATTGCTGAGTGCCTGGGAGAAGAGACCAACCCCCACCTGGCCAGGAGTGGGTGGCACCGCTGCCAGGACACCACACTGGGACGGACAGACCCCCCTTACCTGGACGCCGCGATCTCTGCCTTCTGCTTGGCGATGGTGGCCGCCCTCTCAGCCGCCTCCATGGCCCGATCCACCTTCTCACGGATCTTGCTGGCCCTCAGCGGGATAAGGTTCTTCCTCTTGCCACTGACCAGGATGTTCTGCTTGTACTTGCCCTCCTCCTTGGTGCCGTCGGGGAAGGTCATGCAGCCGTAGCCATGGCGCTTGTTGTTGGCCCACTCGCCCTCGTACTTGAGCCCGTCAGAGCGCTGGCTCACGCCGAAGCCCGAGCGCTTGTCGTTCTTCCACTCGCCCACGTAGATCTCGGTGGTGGTGGCGTCGATGTCGTCCTCGATGACAGAGAGCTCGGCCTCGCCCTCGCCCAGGCTGATGGTGGAGTTGATGTCGCTGGCGGTGGAGCTGACGGTGCTCATGCCGGCCTCGCTCCGGAACGAGCTCTGCTTGCTCCGCTGGCTGGCCAAGGAGCTCTTGGACTCGGACTTGCGGAGCTTGAGCCCGCTCAGCAGCGAGCGCCGGAAGATGCCCTTCTTCTTGCTCTTGAGGATCTCGGCGTCGCTGTGTGCCATGAGGACGAAGCCGCCGCGGGACACGGCCGGGCTGCCGGCCACGGCCGGCGAGGCGTCGGGGTGCAGCGCCGTGCCGTTGGTGTGCTCGCTGCGCAGAGAGTTGATGGACGTCCTCAGGGGTGACCTGATAACCGCGGCCATGCCGTAGGGCACGCTCTGCCGCACGCCGTACCCCTGGCGCATCCCGCCGACCCACTGGCCCTGGTACGTCCCTGCACAGAGGAGACAAAGCAAAGAGGGGGGTGATGGCACTGTGAGCCCCTGAGGGCATCAAACTCCTCAGTGAGCCCAGGAGCAGAGAATCATAGAATCATAGAATCAGTTGGGTTGGAAGAGACCTCCAAGATCATCAAGTCCAACCCTTAATCCAACCCCACTTTGATTACCAGATCATGGCACTCAGTGAAGCTCTGGGTCCCAGTGCCATCTCCATGATGGGGACTGTAATGCCACGTTGTGGGAGGACAACAAAACACCTTGGTTTGGCTGCAGCCCTGCACCCCACCTGTATCCCGGCACTCCACCTGCATCCCGGCATCCCCCCTGCATCCCTGCACCCCACCTGCATCTCTGCACCCCACTTACATCCCTGCACCCCACCTGCATCCCTGCACTCCTCCTGTATCCCGGCACCCCACCTGTATCCTGGCACTCCCCCTGTACCCTGGCACCCCACCTGCATCTCTGCATCCCACCTGCATTCCTGCACCCCACCTGCATCCCTGCACTCCACCTGCAGCACGGGAGTATCAGAAACCAGCCAAGGCATTGAGGAACAGCCCCTTGGATCAATCCCTAACAAAGGGAAGGGAGCAGGGAGGTGGGATGGGGGAATGGTCACCCAGGAGCAGACCCCGATGCCATCCATGCTGCTGGCAGTGACCAATGCTACATTACACTGGATGGGTGGGATATGACAATACATTTATTTATACACATAGTGCCTTCTTCCAGTGTGTTGAGGAAGGAAGCAGCTCTATGGAAATAAAGGCCTCATGGGGAGAGATCCATTTGGTTATTCCTCTTGGAAATATGTTCCTGTTCAAGCTCCTACCTTTGTCTGGGCACTTACTGGAGTTGCTCTACTGATCATTAGTAGGAGGAAACATGCACAGGACTTCACTACTGCACTGGGAAAGGAGGGACAAGGAACCCATCCAGCCTGGGAGGCACAACCGGAGCAGAGCACCCACCCTGTGCACCGAAATGGGGTGGGGGTAATCTGCTGGAGGTTCATAATCCCAGCCCCTCCCTGAGCTCAGGGGCTGGCACAGCTCCAGGCCTTATCCCAGCCAGCTGAACCACAGGGCTTGTTTTTATTCTTAGGTCGGCTTAATCTTTTCTGGAGCAGCTCGAGCCGCAGTGATTCACTGCTCACCTAAGCCCTCATGGGGCAGCTGGTGAGCGCCAGTGTGGTGCCTCACTGGGCACTGGTGCTGCTGGGATGCTGTGGCTGGTGCCAGCCCTGGGATGCAAAGAGCTGGGATGGGCACAAGCAGCACCTCAGAGCACTGGGACCTCCCTTTGTGCCAGCCCTGCTCCCTCATGCCAAGGGAGACCTAAAATAGACCTGCTGAAATAGTGAACTCTGCGTGAATCCAGCCAATCCTGCCCCCAGGACTCCCTCAGGAATTTCCATGCCCAGTCCTGGGGCTCAGCAGCAGCTCTGAAGATGGGTCTGGGCTGGAGCACAGGAACTGTTTCCTCAAAGTGTGAAATCAGCACTGGGCCACATTTTGGGGTGCATTTTGGGGTGCATCAGCTGCCTGTTAGTCACCAGCACTCTGCACAAATCCCCTGGCACTTGGGCATCCTTCCTGGTGCTCCCATGCCAGCAACACCCCAAGGTGCTGCACTGTCTGGGTGACAGTTTGTGCACCCCAAAAAGTGCCAGCCCCAAAGTGAGGGATCCCACAAAGACTGCCATGGGGAAGGGTGTGGATTGGCAGGGGCAGGTGGGCAGGATTTACTGAGGGTTTATAGGATTAGCACTGGGGAGGCAGCAGAGCACCAGGATTAGGGCAGGGTGAGGAGGTGGTGGCAGGGAGAAGGATGGGGCACAACACACAGGATGGCTCAGAGGAGACATCAGACATGTCCTGTGGTTGGGTTGGAGCTGTGAGCCTGGCTTGTCCCACTGCAGTCCACCTTGGTGTCCCCAAGAACAGGGAACAGCTGGTGCTGTGCCCCCATGGCTCTCCCCATGCCCACTGGCATTTTGGAATGGTGGCTGTGGCAGGGAAGAGCCCACCAAGCTGTCCATGCATCCCCTGGGGACCTGGCACTGTCTTACTCCCCTTTCTGGCTCCATCCCAGAGCATCTTGGCAGGACAACCTACAGTGGGTGATGGGCAGCAACTGGGTGAGAGAAATTCCCTTCCACCCCGAGCACCCTTCAGAGGAGCTTCCAAGATGACTTTAGATGTCCTCACACTGTGTTCAGCCTCCTGTTTCCTCTAGAGGGGGATTCAGTGGGTCTCAAGAAAAAATGCCAGTATGGGAAAGGACAAGGAGAAAAGGATTCCTGAGGTTTATCAGACCCTGTCCTGCCCAAGTCCTGGTCTCCCTTTCCCTTGGCTGAATCCCCTGACTTGATCCCTGACTTGGCTCCAGGCACATCCCTTGACCTCCTCATCTCCTGGCAAATCTGCAGCTGAAAAAACCTGCCTGGATTAAGCTGAGGCACCGTAAAGCAAGCACAGCCCTGTGCTGGAAACCTGAGGGATGGGCAAAGAGCAGAACAAAGCACTCCGGGATGGAGGTGACAGGGCTGGAGCAGGGACACAAACTGGTCCCAGCAGGTTCCAGCTGCAGCCTGAGCGTGGCCCCAGCCGGGCTGAGGTGTCCAGGGAGCTCATCCCTGTGTGGCCTCAAAACCTACTCCTGGAATTGCAAAGCCACCGGGAGCAGTCTCCGTGTCTCCTCAGCAAGGGTGATTTTTCCAAGTGGAGGATACAAGGAGCCATCCCCTCCCATCCCATCCCATCCCATCCCATCCAGCCAGTCCACCCTGATCTTCCCCTCCCAGCAACTCCCAGCAGAGAGCAACATCCAGACCCTAACTCTGCTTTCATGAGTGCCATTGCTCTCCTTGTTGCTTCCCTGCTGGAGGCAGCACGTGGATTATCTCCAGGGATTGCCTTGGAAGGCACAGTCATGGCCATCAGGATATCTGGGCACCTCCATGGCCACCAGATCAGAGAGGTCCCCCCAGGCAGCTGAGCTCACACATCCTTCCTCACCCAACAGCACTGCTTCCTTCCTCTGGTTCAGTCTGTTTTAAACCCCTAAATATCCCGGGGTTTGGCCATGGATGGTGGGAGGTTTCAGAGCCATCAGATCTGCATTGCTGAGCACAGCCACCTCCTCCCCTGCCCTGCTCAGCTCAACCTCTGCCCCCAACATTTGCAGATCCTGCACGAGCCTTAATCTCACACAGAGCCAGGAGACTCTTCCCACCAGCAGAGCAAAGAGCACTTTATGATTTTCCACTTCACGTGCCAGGATGGACTGGCTACAGCTATCCCAAGTTTTGGAGCTCAGGAGTTGGGAAGGGAGCGAGCAGTGGGAAACTGGTGTGGTGGGAATCACAGGATAGGGCTGGGAGTGATGGAATGGGCACAGCTGATGGAGCAGGTCCCCACAGGGATCTGCTGGGCTGTGAATGGAGGTCCCCAAGGATTTTGGTGCTAAGGCAGAGAGCTGAACACCTCCCAGGGCTGGAAAACATGCCTCTGTTGGGATGGGAAGCAAGGAGGGAGCCAAGGCAACCCTGGCCACAAGCTGGTTGTATTGCCCAAGCCAGCAAAGATGCAAAGCCACCATGATGGAGGAGAATTGCTGGGGAGGAAAATGCCCCAACCTCTTCCCTCAGCCATGCAGGTCACTCTTATGGATGCCTCCAAGATGCCACAAATATCCATCTCACTTCTCTGTGGCCCTTTTGCACTGAGCAAAAAGCACCACGAGCAGCCAAGAAAGTCTTGGAAAAGGAAAGAAAACCATCAGAGAATCATGGAACTATTTGAGTTGGAGGGACCTTAAAGCTCATCTGATCCCACCCCCTGCCATAGGCAGGGACACCTCCCACCAGCCCAGGTTGTTCCAAGCCCTGTCCAACCTGGCCTTGGACACTTTCAGGGGTGAGGAAGCCACAAGATCCTCCTGAGCTCAGTAATTCCTGAGTGACTCCAGAACTTCCCCAGCAGCAGCTGCTGTGTCTGCACCAGAGCTCTCTCCTCACCACCGGTATTTGCCAAATGCTTCCCGGAGCCTTAATTGCATGAGATTAATGAAGCCATTGCATCAGGAAAATGCAGCATCCATTAGGTGGTCAGGGCAGCATCTGGGGGTTTAAGCCATGGACAAGACCAGGTAGGAGAGCACTGGAGATCCACCCCCATGATCCTGCTGAAAAGAGGGCTGGATTCTGGGAATGGGGGTTTGCAGCAAAATCAGAGCACGAGGGAATAAGCAGGTTGTGAGCTCGCTGGCTGATCTTCCCACCCCAGGGGAGGTCTCATGACTCCTCATGTCATCCCTCCAGTGGGATTTGGTGATGCCAAGAAGGATGGGGAAGTGGCCACGTCCATGCAAAGCAGAGCTAAGGTGTTTAAGCTGAGATTGGACATGGCACTGAGTGCCATGATCTGGTGATCACAGCGGGGTTGGATCAAGGGTTGGACCTGATGATCCCAGAGGTCTCTTCCAACCCAGTTCATTCTATGACTATGACTCTATGAAAGCATTTGGAGGCCAGTGGACACACGTGTTTTGTTATCACAAGATGACCTCAGAAAGAGCCAAACATTTAGAAAATATTCCTTATCCACTGAGTTAAACAAGCAAACACAACCCACCATCGTGGGTCAACAGATTGTGTATTTCCAGGTTTGCTAAAACACCCAGTGGTATGGGAGCAGCTCCCCAGGCTGGGAGCAGCAGGAGCCAAAGGGCAGGTTCTCTGGCCCATCCTTGAGGCACAGCCAGGTCCTCCTGGCGTGGTGACTTTGCAATCCAAACCTCCCAGCTTGCTCTCCCTGCTCAGCAAAACCCAGGGAGGAGGTCTGAGTGGTCCAGCATGCCAATGCTCTATTCCAAACAAGCCAAAGCCATTAGGGTTTACAAATTGCTGGTTTATCTTGCAAGGGATCCCTCCTGGTGTGCTCAGCCCCCTCTTATCTCCAACCTCTGCAGCATATTAATTAAAGATGTCCAATGGCAATAATTAGGGCAGGCTCTTGAATCCCCACTAAAAGAAGAATTTTACACACATCCCTTTCCAGCTGCTCGATATCGGAGAGGCCCAGGAGGATTCACACACAAATCCTGCTCAACATCTCAGAAACACCAATCCCAGAGAGGACAGAGGACTGCAGGATGCTCCTTCAGCCTCAGATCTGATGGGGTGTGTTGGGGACATCCTTGGTGGCCATCCTGGCTCATGTCCGACAGTCAGGGGGGGTCACTGAGAAAAATGTGCCCCCCAAATGTTCTGCCTGATTGGATGGGCCTTCCCAAGCATAGGATCGTATCATCCCAGAGTGGTTTGGGTTGGAAAGGACATTAAAACCCACCTCATCCCATTCCCTGCCATGGACACCTCCCACTAGCCCAGGTTGCTCCAAGCCCCCTCCAACCTGGCCTTGGACACTCCCAGGGATGGGGCAGCCACAGCTTCTCTGGGCACCTGTGCCAGGGCCTGCCCACCCTCACAGGGAAGGATTTATTCCTACTACCCAATTTAAACCAGCTGTCCTTCAGTGGGAAGCTGTTCCCCCCTTGTCCTGTCACCCCAGGCCCTTGTCCCAAGTCCCTCTCCAGCTCTCCTGGAGCCCCTTCAGGCACTGGAAGGGGCTCTCAGGTATCTCTGGAGCCTTCTCTTCTCCAGGTGAGCCCCCCCAGCTCTCCCAGCCTGGCTCCAGAGGGGCTCCAGCCCTTGGAGCAACCCCATGGCCTCCTCTGGAGACACTCCAGCAGCTCCACATCCTTTTTACCCCTTGAGGGACCCCAGAGCTGGACACTGCACTGCAGGTGGGGTCCCACCAGAGCAGAGCTGAGGGGAGAACCTCCTCCCTCGACCCACTGGTCACTGTGTGGACATGGGGACACATCCTCTGCCAAGATAACCCAGAGCTGTCCCTCCTGCACTGCCCCTCCTGGCAGCAGGACAGGGAGTTGTGCTGGGTGCCCTCCATGCCTTGCCCTGTCCCCACCTGCAGGTCTCATGGAGATCCCACACACCCCATGGATGGCTGGGACTTTCCACCTGCCCTGCCCACAGTGAAAGGTGGGAATCTCTGATGGTTCACTCGTGCAACACCACATGGATACAGCAAATTATCCCCCCTCCAGCCCTGCCAAGGCTTCCCAAGCCTCTGACCACCACCAAGCCATGCTAAAAACACAGTCAGATGCTTGAGCTGTGGCTGCTAATTTGCCAAAAATACACTCTGGTAACTGCTTACACAGGGGAAGAAATAAAGTAGAGATTTTTGAGTATGCAAATCTAATCTGCAGGCAGGAGCACGTGATGGATGTTAGTCATAGTGCCAGTGCTGGGCACATACAGACACAGTGGGCACAGAGAGGTCTGGGCATCCAGCGGGAGGGTGGAGGGGTGGAGGGGAAGGAGAAGGGAGAGGGGAAGAGTATCATAGAATAGAATCATAG
>VWZD01001225.1:0-21823 GCA_013396695.1 Sakesphorus luctuosus
TGGGCCAAACCTGAGACAGGCAGGACAGGATATACTTAAATTTATACTTTAATAAATAAGACAAAGTCCTACTGATATGAGTAAAATTGAACTGAGGTGAAAGAGAATAGGCCTGCCATCACTGAGAAATTCAAATAGCAAAAAGATCCTATGTCTATGTGTGGCAATATGTTGTAGGGGATCGTACAAAAATTGCTCCCCTGTGCAAAGTAATAAAAACTGTAGTTTAAGAAAACAATAATAACAATGACAATTATGTAAAGACTGGAGGAAGAAAGAGAAACAGAAGAATATACTTAAAGGCATAACTATTTATGCTGATCAGTCATACCCTATGTTCTATTTGAGGTACAATAAAACAATGGTTGGTGTTGTACTCCGCTAAATTTGTTACAAGTTGTTCAAAGATGAAGATAAAGCAAGTCTGATGAACAGCAGTGCATGTGATTTATCTACTGGCTTCTTGTCTGTGGTCCTGCACTTCTGATCACAGCTCTTCCCTTAGAGGGGCACAAGCATCCAGGAGTAAAACTGCATACCTGATGGCCTGGGGAGCTGCTGCTGAGACCTAATTCCTTGTCTATAATTTTTCTGGACCATTGTAAAGCTCTGTCATCGTGTTTGTGATTTGTGTTGCTGCCAGGGTAGTAAAGAGCAGTTTCAGAGTTTAGAGCCCTAGTTCCCTGCTGGGGTTAAACACAACCTTAGTACTTGTTCGATCTGTGAGCTTATCATCAATGAAAATAGAAAATGAGCGGAAGTCTTACTCTGAGTATGTTCTGAAGTGCTTTATGTAATCAGTGTTTGCATCTCTATTCTGGTTGACTGAGGGTAATTTCCAATTAATTTTTATAAAACTAAGTATAAAGGGAGTGTTTCATGGTGCTGTCTTGGGCAGAAAACATAACCAGAAAGACTCTTGTAGTGTCAAGTCTGGATGTGTCATCTGTAGGAGACAAAAAAGGTGCAATGTGAGGGAGTTTTGCCAATAACCCTTTCTCAACAGCTTTCTCTTAGGAAATGAAGAAACAATTATATGGGCGTACTTGTGTAGGTGTGGCACTTTCCGAATATTCACCCAAAGCCTTTGGAATAGGGAACTGTGGCACAAATTGTACTGTTGCCATCAGGTTCCAGGATTGCACTCACGGCCCAGAAGTGGTGGGAAGCTGTAGATTCAATAAAGGTTACGAGTATCTGCTAATTCTTACATATTAAAAAAAAAATAAAAAAGCATGTGTGGGAGCTTTGCTATCATCAGGCTTCTGTCCTTCCAGTTTTCCAGTTTATAGAAATCTTGTATGTTATTTCAGTTTGGGTCAGAAGAAAAGTGTCCTCCAGAATTGATGTTACTCTGTGGCTTCATCCTGGAGGTGACATTTCCTGGTGTGTGTGGTTTTCCCATGGGAAGAATCTCCCCTATTTCATCGTCTGATGTATTTAAACCCCACAGTTTCTAGGCATCCCCAAACATCTTGCTATTTGATATACTTTACACAAAAGGCTACTACGTATAGTCTGCCAGCCTGCAGCAGATGGCTTTCTGTACATAACACATAAACTTCAATCTTACTAAATTTCTATAATTGCCATTTTATTTCTGCACAAATACACTGTCTTTCATCCAATATTTTAATGCACAAAACACAATGCTCACCCAAGAAATGACTTCACACATGTAAAGCGGACCATCAGAAACACTGATTAGCTGCACTTTGAGAGCACTGACAGGATGTTTTTGAGGAGATGTGTGTCCCTACCCTAAGGGATGGGCAGAGTAGCATTTCATGAGAGCAGAAGAACAGCAATCTGTTTTCTGAGCAGCTGGTCTGCTGGTGGGCAGAGATATTGCTAAGGGGACCTACAAGTGGTAGCAGCAAGCAAACACCACAAAGGAGTTGGAGCGAGGAGGTTTGCATGCAGATCCCACTCTCCAGCCCAGCACCATGGTGCCCCGGCTCCTCACCACTCACACAGCAGCACAGACACACTTCTGCAAGAAGCAGCAGGCAAATCTTACAAGGGAAACACAACCACAAGCACTTTCCCAGCTATGGGTTACTTTTCAGCCCGAGACACAAAGCTAGTTCAGATTTCTGAATTTTCCCATCCTTGTTCACGTCACAGTGGTTGAGCAGGATCTGGCGGAACTTGTCCAGGTCCACTCCGCTAATGCTGGGCTGCAGACAAAAGAGAAAAACAGTGCTGAGAGGGAAAATGGCTCTGGATTCTCCCATCTTTGTCAAGCAGCAGGCCATGCGGCAACTGGAAAATCCATCCAAGAAGGAGTGACCAGAAGGCCCCACCCCACATCAGCTCATATGCAGTGGAGAAGCAAACAGAGGATTGGGAAAGGACACCCTGCAAAAGCAGAAAGGATGTGAGACTGTAAGTAACTGTACAACAGAAATGGACCCTGACTTTTGTGCATAGTCAAGGCCATCAGTGTCTGATCCATATCAAAGAAAAGTCTGCAGAAAGGTGTGCAGTGCAGATCACTACACTACCTGTGCTTTTGTCTGGTTTCTCTCAAACCTGCTGTGCAAGGAGCGATGTGGCACTTCTGCCAGCAGACTCCTATTTTACAGGCTACTCAGCAATGTAAAAATACCTTTCATGGATCAAAATGCTGCTGAAGACACATGTTACAGGCTGTAGTGTCTCTGTATGCTCCTAACACTGTACTGCTTGCTCTGCTTCCCCCTTTCTCAGGAGGGGCTCAAATTCACATGCACAGCTTGCGGCGTCCAAGGACAATGTTGATGAAGGCCTTATGGAAAGTACAAACTTCCGTCCTTTACACACACATACACACACACATACACACACAGAGAGTACAAATCCAACCTCCTGCCTGTCCCCACACCCTTCCCTGCACTCTGCATGGCCGAAACATACATGTGAAGCCATCAGCATGCAGCAGTCTCTGCTGAACGGACACAGGAGCTAGGACATCCTTGTGCCAGGTCTCACTGTGTGGAAATGCAAGAGCTCAGGCTTAGAGAAAGCAAAAGACTAGACTCTATTTGTGTCAAAACCTCTATCTTGGGCTGCATCTGGAAAGTCAAGATAATCCAGTGCAGACAGACTCTGCTGTCCATCAGAAACTGAAGTGACATGTTGGGTACAGTACTCTCAATTAGAGTTAGACCTCAAGTAATTTTCAAGTGTAGCCCTGAGATAACCCAGTGAACCATAAGGTCATTCTGAAAAGAACCACATCCATGGGGAAAACAGAAGAAAGAAATTCTGATGATTGATCTATATCAACAGTTTGCCACTGTAGCATCTGTCTAATTCAGAGTATGAGCTAGAATGGACCTTTTTAAAATACAGTTGCCAAAGGAAGCTGTAATAATTTGTGTGGCAGAATTTCTGTGATGTGATGTAATGCTCTACGGTGTATATGCTGAGACTGTGACATTCTCTTCTGCTGCAGATCAAAGTGAAATTTGATTCTGTGTTCTTACTAGTTTCTCCATGTACATAACATTTCCAAAACAAGCACTGATCTTTCAGAAACACAAGGTATTAAAAAACAGAGCCACGAAGATACCTTGACCAGTTCCATCATGTCTTTCACAAACCCATCCACTTCTGGGCCTTCAAGTGCTCCTGTTTTACTCTGAAAGATGGAATAAACATGAAAAACACTACAATGTTTACTGGTCAGTACATCCACCCAGTCACCAATACTTATAGCATAAAGTTCATAGAATCATAAAATTGTATGGGTTGGGAAAAGATCTTAAAGATCATTTAGTTCCAACCACCTCACCATGACCATGGCCACCTTTCACTAGACCAGGCTGAGTTGCTCAAAACCCCATCCAACCAGGCCTTGAACACTTCCAGGGTTGGGAAATCCACAGTTTCTCTGGACAATCTGTTTCAGTGCCTCACTATCCTCACAGTAAAGAATTTCTTCCCAATATCTTAGATCCCTTCCTTTTTGCCAAACGATCTCTACCCCTCAAATGGGAGCAACATCTCCCACCATTTTGTGAGGCTTGCTGGTCACCCTCTGAGGGAGTTGTGTGACTGCCAGAAGTGGCACTGAATTGCTCACATCTAACAGCCAGTTATATGGCCATGTCTGTCTTGCCCAGACTCCCTAAATAAAGACTATTTCAATATTGGAAGGAGTTTTATTTCTCAAGGAAGTGGTGAAGCAGGTCCAAAACTGCCAGCGACTGTGAGAGCGAAAGCCACCACCTCCTCTGCATCTCCTGTGGGGATACTGTTAGTGCAGCAGCACTGGCAATGGAGAAAGTCAAAATGGGTCCTTACCACAAGGTCTCTCAGCATCTCTCCCATCCACCTCTACTTCCCCCTACGAGTCTGACATCTGGTCTCATAGGCCATGGGCTTAGGTACAGCTGCTGCCTCTTAGTGACCCCAACAGCACCCAGCTGGAGGAAGCAGTCTGAGCAGCATATGCTAAATCTGTGTTATTTACAAACTGCAAGGGAATGAACGGCCTTGTGGGACTCACAACATCATAATGTGCAAAGATCTTCTCGAAATCTCTCCTTCTTTCTTCCGTGCTGCAAGCCTGCACATAGAGAGAACAACCAAATGAGTAATTAAAGAAAAAGAAAGTCAAGCTTGGGCCCAGGCTACCTTAGCTAAGAGAAACAGAATTAATGTATAAAAAAATAGTGCTACTTACATCCATCTTAAATTGTAGAAGGAAATTTTCCTGGAGTGCCAGAATCCTGAATGAAGATATTTAAATTATGATATTTCCACATTATTGTCTGCATACAAACTCTTCTGAACTCTCCTTGTTCATAAAGCAAAGGGATGTTAAATTATAATCTATAAAAGAGAAAAGTGCCTGCAGGGTTATTTGCAGAGGGCTGTTGTGGGAACACATGTCCTCCTCCCTGTCTAATGGGCACGGAGGGTACCCTTTGGCTCACCACAAACATTCTTAGCACCATTACATCTCATAGAGCACTTCTGGTGGTCCAGCGCAATTGAGGTTGTCAGCCTTCAAAGCAAGAACTAGCAGACAAGCATTCCTCATAACTGGATTGCTGTGCTGCATTAAAGGAAATAGTCATTTATGGTTCTCTGTTGGAGGGAGAATTGGTGGTTGTAAAAGTAAAGGACAAAGTAATACTGGTCTGTGCACCAGGGCTGGCTGAATTCCTCTCGTTTTGTCTCCTAAAACCCATCAAGCACTGATAAACCGTTTTCTCTCTCCAACTGCTCTGCTAACCCTGAGGTTTTTAGAGCCTGTGACACTGGGCATGCTGAGCTGTGGCCACACATGGAGGGATTTGAAGTGTCAGAAATTCTCTCCAGCTGGAGTGGAGCCTCAGATGGCCTGGTTCCCACTAGGGAGCCATATTTAAGAGGAAATTGCAACAGCAAACCCCTTCATATATTCTCCACTCTGCCTCTGATTCTCTTCATATATGGCATGGTCAAAGGGAGCAGCTGTATGAACTGCAGTTATTTGTGCTGTCATTTGTTGTGATCCCAAGCAGAAAGTAACAGTGGCAAACCGGCACCTCTGTCCCCTCATCCTCTAAATTGGTGTTTTAGGCCTGTATCTGCACGTTTAAAACCCTATCCAATCAATGAGCATAGGTTTACAGAGAAAGCTGTACTCTCTGTCTGTAGGCAGTGAACATCATCTAAAAGCCTCTGAGGTGTCAAGAACAGAGAAGAGGCAGGAGCCATGACTGAGTTCCCAACTTCATTCACAAGCATCTTCACCTTGGCACTCCAAATTCTTTCTTACTGCCACTGCCAAACTCCTTTGTGGTGTCACTTCAATTATTCAAAAAAGTAGCAAAAATTCTTTTGAATCCCTGCTGCACAGAATGACATAAAATAAATGCACATCTGTTACCCTGCTGAAGGGATTGCCATTCTTTTTTTTTTTTTTTTTGAGAAATGATGTCACTGGTTGCTTTGTCACCTCCTGGGAAGCATCGTAGAGGTAGCATGGATCATGCCAGAGCATTTTGGTGTTCTACAGACAGGTCCTGGAATTGCTCCCATCACTGGCTCTAGATTCTCAGACTATTACAATAGGGTACACATATTGAAAAGGTGGAATCAGAGCTGATTTAATTTGATAGGAGGCAAAATTCAAATGCACATCCCCAGAGTGAGATCATCACCTTGCCTGGATCTGCCACTGTGAGCTGAAAAACTCCATCAACATTATTAAATCCTACCTTGCCAGGTCATTTAGGTCCAGTCGTCCATCTTTATTTTTGTCAAAGATTTTCATCTAAAAATCAAGCAGACAAAGATAAAATAGATAGGCCGTGAGAGAAACACACATACAAAAAAGCCAATATACATTTTGCTTTGTGCTGTGCCCTCACCTCTGCTTCTTTGGGGTGCTTGCCCAAACCCCCAGGTGGCATGGCATCCTATGATTCCATCAAGCACAAGAGTGGCATGAGAGCATGGCAAAACCCTACAGCTTTCTGACAGCGACAACCCAAAGCAATCATACACGAGCACCACTCCATTCCCACCATACATGGGGATAAAGGCAGGTCTGCAGCAAACACCTTAAGAAACCAAACAATGGCCTTGCCATGCCCCCTGAAGAAAAACCATGTTTAAAAAGGGGAAAACTTCTGAATGCTTCCAGCCTGACTACATCCTTATCTTTGATTGTTGCTGTGGCTACTAAGTGGCTGAAGTACAAATGCTACCTTCTTATCAACACTCAGGTCAGGATTTTACACCACTAAAGCAGTGTGGCTTGCTTGGCTCAAAGTCTGCTGTCAGAAAACTCTAAGAGTGGGAAGAAGGTTCAGACTGCCAACATCAAGAGGTTAATCTGTGTAAATTCAAAACTTATCCTTTCCTTAAGATTACCTTTTCATTAATGCCATCATTTTGATGAGTCATCACCAACAATGTATGTATTTATTTGTTGTATTTGGTTCTGCATTTCTCTTCAAGGCACAAAAATGAGTCTGTTCAAGGGAAGGGTGGGGGACAGATGTTTAATGAATTGCAAACCTGAATAACTCATGGCTCAAAGTTCTAGGAAAAATACATTTTTTGTAGTGGTGGTGGGGAGAGGGAAGCTGAATATTTTACTATGACAGGTCACCTTTCTTTGTCAGATACTCAGTTAAGGAATATGCAATATATTGAAAGATATACATATTGATAGATCTCATCTGCTTATTTAGTGCTTTTGCAGAGTGACCAGTTCTCTACAAACTTTTTATGTAATTGCACTCCTGCTGGAGAAGGCCCATACCAGTCCCCATCTCACAAAGCTTAGAGGCACAGGATCATTCATGACACCGCATGAATAAGTGGGAGCCAGTAGCATGTCCTGAGCATTTCCCAGCAATGAAGCCAGGGCAGAGTCTAATACTTGTGTGAGAAAATGTAGCAACTGGAGAGCTGCCATTTCTTGGGGAAATCTTTCTTATTTTGTCAGGGTTGCCTTCTTTTTGCCCCTTGCTCAAGGGCAGGCAGCTATGCTGAGGACAGCAAGTCTATGATAATTCTCTATTGTACTGCATTTAGATAGTGATTCTGCAACAGTTTCAATCCCATTAATGATTTTGAGCATTTAACACTACTGAGGTTTGGATGGGATTTTTGAAGAGGCAGTCAGAATAGGCTCACTTTCTCTCCCACTGAAAGACAGTATGAAAATCTTATTGAAGGCCCATATTGAGATAACTGGAAAAATAACATCTTGAGAGCTGCATGGGTGTTCGGTGGCACAAGGAAAGCCTCTGCCAAGCATGCACTCTGTGTAGAGCCACTAAATAACAAAAGAAAAACTTCTGAATCTTCCTTTGCTCTAGAGCTGGAAAGACAAATAAAGCTGCCGAGCAATCCTCTCTGGTTGCATCAGTCCAAGCTGCCCATTTCTAGTCCATAGTCTAACTTCTTGCATCCTGCTTCCCATCACTTCTCCCACTGCAACATGGCACTTTTCCCTGGTCTCTGCTGGAGCAGCATTTGAGCAAGGCTGGAGGAAGAGATGGGAGTAGAAGCTGCCTTTGTTGGTGTCACCAAAGGGAGAAATGTCCTTTCAATGACAGCCTTCCACTGCCAACAAAGAGATAAACTTGAGCCTTCAGTCCTTGGCTGATACAGGAATTATTCTGCAGGCTACAGAAAATGATTAATGTTCTTTAAAGAAATAAATAAACCCAGAAAAGATATTAAAAGCCTCTTTCCAAATGGAACATCAGTACCTAACCTAATTTTTCCTGTTCTGTGAAGAGAGGGGGAGATACCCTTACTAGTTCACTTTTGCAGGCTCTCCACAACCAGTGACTGCAACAATCCAGCTTACACCATTATCCAGAAAAATACTTTCTAAAGAAAATTTATGAAGACAACCCCTATTTAGACAGCTAGAGAAAGTACCAGTATGTGGGTGCTGGAAATACCATAGTCCCTGGGCTCTACAGTAACTTAAGTGCTTTTGAAAATGTTACTCTAAATCCCTTGGTTTAGGCCACCAAGGGGCATTAGTTATTCACATAGTCTGTAGGAACTCATCATAAAGCAGTGCAGCTGGTGTGGTGGGAGAGGACAGCATTTGGTGGGAAACACAGGACACAACTCTCAGGCGCTCTGCTGCCAGGTCAGGGCAGCTCTGGCTGAAGGCATTGGCCTTTTCTTCACACAAAGATACATCACCCATACTAAAATCCACTAAAACTGATTGCCTTTAGCACTCTTTGAACTTCACCTTGATTCTCACACATGTTTCTGAGCTCCTGGAAGTCTATTTTATTTTCTCCCCTACATTGTGCATCTGAGAATTACTCTGTTGAGACTAAAATCCAGTGTTTCAGCCTAGACTTCAAATTCAGATGCATTTTTCCTTCTGTGATGCCTCAGGAAAGCAAACACACAGAGTTTTTGGGAGAAGTTCGGCTCCGAGACCACAATGTTCTGATCTCCATATGAGCTCACTGATAAACACCTGTAAATTCTGACCAAGGTGGCAGCCTATGGGACCAGGACAGATCTGGTGGTTCCCTATCCAAGAGCCAGGCTTGGGGCACATTTCTCATTTCACACAGGCCTTTCTGGGACAAGTCTTGAGTGTTTTCTTCAGTGAAACATCCCCAGCCTCACCTCCTTTTCCACAGAATAAATAAATAAGCATCCTAGAGTAGCTGTCCTTGTCTTGGGACTTTGGGTGTCCCAACTGCCCTGCATCTGCTCTACATTGTGGGTGCAGCATATTTTCGTGGTCTCAGAAGTTGCAAACAGGTGGGAGGATGAAGATCTTTGTGCTTTTTTAATGAAACAGAATAGATTAGATGTGGCTGTTCAGACATGTAAGTCTCTGTTTCATTATCTATTTTGTGAGCTAGTGGTTTTCAGCTCTACTCATTTCTGAACCCTTTACAATATTCCTGCAGCAGTGAAGACCCCATTAAAACACATTTAACTTCAGAGAAAATAGTTTCCCTATTGGAATGCTTAATGAAAGGCAATATCCCAAATTTGCTTCTCTTGCACTGTATCTTTGAGCTTGACATTAAATTTTCAGTAGCTGACCATGGCTACTTACAGCTAACCAGCTCGCCTCCCTGACCTCCTTCACTCAGATCTGGAAGACAGAATCTTCCTGTTTTTTTAATTGTTTTTTTTTCTGCCACAGGTATCTTAAATACATTTTTCAAACATATGCAATATTTTGATTGTGCAGTCAACAGATGAAATAAATGTCTGGCTGGAAGAGCTAGGCTGAGCTACTTCTTGGCCAGTGACTTCCACATGACAGATAGAAAACATGTAGGGAAGATGGTCTCGTGTTCCCTGAATTAGTTCAGGTACCACAGCTAATAAGATAATCCTGTTATCTGGACAACTGGAGCTCACACATACCCACTACATGGCAATCTTGCATTGCATTACTTGTGGAAAAGCCTGGGGAAGTGTTTTTTGATCAAACTGAAGTTTCAAGCATGTGAGTGTTTGTTCTGATCCACTAATTGTGTGAATGAGCACACAAAGAATGTCAGAGGGTACCACATGTGACGCAGTGTACGTCATGGGAGAAGCAGATAACTGGAATGGTTATAAGATTGATTCTAATTTAAATTTTTACCTTCACACACCATCTTGATATGTTAATCTTGATGGATTTTCAGTTTACACTCTTGAAAGGTGTATTTACGCTGCCAGGCTGATATGAGACATCTCAATGTGGTTAGGAACATGGTCTAGCATGTTTAAATAGCACTCAGTTTTACTAAGAGCTTTGTTGCATCTAGCAATATGCTTTATGAAATGATACATTTATTTTACTGTCAGGTTACTCCATGTTTTAAAGTGTTTGCACAAATAAATTCACTGACATTTTAATGGCAGTGCACCAGGGGCATCTTAGTTCTGTTTGTTTGAATGTAGTCTGAGCACTCTGAGGCAGACAGAGAATATTTAAGAGCTGGGTTTGCGAAATAAGTGCTGTTAGATCTCTATTTTTAAGTGCAAAATCAGAACTGCCATTGGCTTTTAATTCGGCAAAGAAAACACCTCTGCTTTCCCAGTCCAGTGTTATAAAGAAGGCCACTGAAACACCACAATATGAAAAACACACACATGCTTTTAGAGAAATATAGGATTATAAATATGAATTGTTTTCCATGATAGAGAAAAGGAAAAAAGTAAACAACCAAAACAAACAGTTCTGTGATCAGTGGACTGAAACCTGCCTTTATACCTTCTCTGGTTCTTTGTGTGCAATAAAGTGGGACGCTGAAAGAGTCAGCTTTTGCCTCACTTCCTACTCTCACAAATATATGTATCATAAAATAATATGTCATGTGCACCTATGCCCAACAACTGTAACTAAAACTGGCCAGTGAGTACAGAGATTATTCAAGTGTATCAAGACAGACACGCCCAAGCTGCAGGATTGCCTATGGCTCCTTTCTTTTGGGAAGGACAGGGTCACAAAGGCTTTTGCACAAAGACAGGAGGGCCCTGTGGCCAGAAACTTATCCTCAAGGCAAAAGCTCAGGGCTCTGCCCAAACGGATTGCCTGTGTCACATAGACAAGTCATTTAGTGCAGAATTTCTAAGTGTTTTGACTCCTCGAACAGCAAGGTGTTATCTCTTGGGCTTTTCAAAAGCCTGCAGGCTCCTCAGTTTTGATCTTCAGAAATTAAGTTTGATCTTAAGTGGGATTTTCTACTTCCCTTGTCTTATGCCCCAGCAAGTGTGGTGCAAAACCAGAGGCAACAGCACCACCTGCATTAAGTCGAGAAGGGACACAGGAGGCAGATTTGCCTCCATTTAGTTCATCAGCTGTGTGGGTTCCCTCTTTATCACAGACAGCAATGCAACGAGGAATCACACCCGTGCAAAGCCATGAAGAAGTTCTCTGATGATGGTGAGGCTGCATAGCAGTAGCTGGGGTTAGGAGATGTCATGTTTACAGTGCCAGTGCATCACTGGAAATCCAGTCTCTTGCAGGTCTTGGCATCCTTACAGAGTTGCCTGGGAGGGGGGCCAGCATGGACCACTACCAGGAGAAGAGATGTTGAAAGACTGCTCATTAGGCAACCACTCTTCTAGGCTACACTCAACTCCTGTTGTATTTCTAGAGTTTGGGGAAGTTTGCTCAGTACGTTCACAAACATAACAAACTCTGTTTAGGCTTTTTTTCAATACAATAAATATTTGTCTTTGTACTATTGCACATTTCTTTGGTGGTCATAAGAGACTTTGTTCACAATGAGAAGCTAGCTTGATTAGTAAGTTTTAAGGGTCTAATAACATGAATTTTCTGTGCTCTGATTTTTATTTCCCTGCATAAGTAGGCTGGCATTGTCACCAAGCACAGACAGCCAATCTTGTACAGCCAAAGAAGTGAGCACACTGAGCCTCTAGCATTATTCTTGCAGAGGGGACAGGCAGCAGCCACAAAAGCACCCAGAAATCCCCCAGTGTACAACAAAAGTAGTCCACAGTGTATACTCATGGATATAGACAATCTTCAGGGAGAAGTCAACCTCTTCCCCTTTGCTCTGAGAAGATGAGGAGCCTTCAGCTGATCAGTTGCAGGTTTGTATGCTCAGGGTACATAGCTGAGTCTCAGGAGGATCTTTGCCCAGCAAACCCCTGGTATCATTAAAGCTGGGAAAGATATCTATATGACTTCTCTGAGGCTAAGATTTCACACTCAGCCATCTCCATCTACAAACTTTGAAATGCTGTAGTTCATAACCAACGCTTGTTGGGTTATTAGTCACTAAACTTACATTACTGCCTCTCTGTAATTTTAGTTTGCAGTGGACAAAGATGGTATGTTGTCTGGGTGAGAGTTATCCATTCCATTTTACTAAAATATAATAACACTCAAGCTAAAGAACTTTTTTAATGCTCAGTCTGACATTATCAACATAAGGCAATGCAAAAAGTGAATGTCAGTGTTGCATGTGTGACTACTGCAACAGAATATGTAATTTAATTTGCTGAAGATTGTTCAGTAATGAGCTTGTCCTTCATATGATTCGTAAACACTGGGATTACAAACTAGAAGTAACATGCTGCTATCTATGAATATGTGAACTATCAAGGTTTCTATGAACAAGGTAATAACATATACCAAGATGCAAAAACTGATTGAAAATTTTGTTTTTATAGAAGAAAAAAATTAATACCTAATTTCATCAGAAATTATATCTTAAATCTAGTTGATATTCCATCATTTACAGTATTTTTTTAAGTACACAGCTGTGAGCATGCACAAGTATGGAAGCTGTCACTCATAACACAAATGTTCAGCAGGACACCAGAGCCCACTAGTAACTTGACTGGGAGTTGAGGGGAGATGGGGAGGGACTGAAAAAGGTTGTTCTACTGTCATCCTCCACAGTCTTCTTATCATGAAGCACAAAGGGGACAAGTTTTCGTTTCTCTAGCTTGTGTTAATTCAGGAAGGCAGGAAATTCTCACCATGCGTTAAAAACCTTCATTTTCAGCTATGCTCACTCTCTCTCCTGGAGAACACATTGCAGGACCCCCTGGAGCCTCTTCTCATGAGGCTCAGAGCAGTACAAGCTTCAATTCAACCTCCAAGCACTTGCTCCCTGCCAACAGTCCTCAGTCTATGCCCACGGGAAGGCAACAAACCTACAGATTGTTTTCAAGGACTCAGAACAGCAATGATTATTTATCTTCTCATGCAAGTGAGTGCAGGTAAATAATTATTCTTACACACTTAACAACTATTAATACAAACATATATCTATGTAGACATGAAAAAACCAAGAACTGTGCCTAGAAAGGGAGTTCTTCAGCACAAGATTGCCTCTTTAATTCCCCCATGAAGAGTCTTGAGAACACAAATATTCTTCTTTTGTGACTTTCCTCAGGGGCTTTACTGCTCCTTAAGATTTGATTTAGCAGACTCATAGAGCTTTTATGATGCTGATGCATTCACTGTCTGTTTTCTTCAGAGGAGTTCATCAAATCCCTGATCTATATCAGTGTTCTCTGAAGAAAGGATGCCAAGGTCGCAAGGAAGCAGAATAGCCTCCTAAGAAATAGCTGCTAAAGAACCTGATAAAGTGATATTCCTTTCCAGAGACAATCAATCTCTTCCAAAAGAAATACTTTCTCTTTCTCCTCAGCCTTTGTGGTTTTTTCTTTCTTTTTTAATGTGGTGTACGATTATTCATAAGGGGCAAGAACTCAGCATGTGCTGGTTGGTATGATATCTGCTTGCACTACTCATAAGCTGCAAACACCCAACACATAAAATGTAGCCTTTTTTTTATTTTTCCTCATACCTGGGCCAGCTTCTTTAAAATGATAGTTTGCATTTTCCCCTTTATTGTTGTCTCTAGAAGGCTCTAGGGTCCACTCAGTCTATCAGTAGCTGCTTAAGATGCATGCAGCCAGCCGTGTATGTACAGAAAAAAGGGCAGAGATCTGTAAATTGCTGTGGAGACAGTTGGGTTTACAGCTTCTTGGGACATGGCTTGTTTCACCTGAATATTATTACAGTGACACTTGAAAGCCCTGAGTTGGATAGATGGGCCACCCTGAGAGACACTGTGTTGTGTGCAGCAGAAACACGTCCTTGTCCCAAGGACCTCATGCTCTAAACAGACAAAAAGGTGGGAGCAAAGCAATAGGGGAAGGAATTGGTGCTGCTTGTTGCTAAAGATACAACAGAAAGACTGTGAAAGCTTCAGGAATAAAATGGAAGGGCCATTTTCCCCTTTTTCCTAAACAGTGGTGATGGTGGCAGAGTCCCAGTGGGACTCCTCACTCCATGTGGAAAGCAGAGATAGAAAGCAAAGAGCTGTCACTGCCCTGGGCCTTGACATCATACCTTTGCTCCTCGAGTCACTTCTCCCACTTTAATACAACCCTGAAGATGAAAGGCTGAATCTTTCCTCCCTTCTCGGAATTTTGCCCTTCTACTTCAGATATGTTCCCATTCAATCACTTCATGAAATGTAGCTGATACTGTAGTGATACTGTCCATGTGGTCACTTCACTGTGACATACAAAATTCTGTTTTCCTACAGGATATCACAGGGTAATTACACCTGTGGTAATTTCACACCCTTAATTTTTGGAATCTGATGTGTTTAAAAACACCCTTGATCTTCAGTTTAGAGAAAAAAAAAATCACCTGCCATATCCTCATTTTCTAATAACCACTAATATCCCTGAGTCTTTTGGCGTTGCAAATTTGCAAAACTTCGTCCTCAGGAGCCAGATTTGCATTTCAGATCATAAATTTCCCCAGATATACAAAGCATTCCTTTTCCCTGATCAAATCTTGTCTTGTGACATAGAAACTAAGCTGCCTTTCCAGAGATATAAAGCCAATCTATAAAAATCATGGGAATAGAAAGCAGACCTCCTGGCTCTCAGTCCTGGGCTGCATTGATACCCAACTGCATTGGGTAGTGGAATCACAGATCTTTCTTGGGAAATAAAGCTAAAGGGAAAGGAGTTGGAGGAAATGAACCACACACTGTCTACAAGCTTCAGATTGCCTATTCCGCAGCACTTGATTGGAGATTAACCACTGGGGATGGAAATCTTAATGGGGCATCATAAAAGCTATTTGCTACCTGCAGATGATACTGGGAAGATTTTGTTCCAGCTGTAACTTCTGGGGTTTTGTTGTTTTCAGGCTCTGTCAATTGGAAAATAATTTCTGTATCTGGCATTCCTCTCCTTTCACTATCTTATAAATATGGAAAAAAAAAATCTACACTCTTCTGTAATGTTACAGTTTTTCATATTGCTCTAAAGGGTCACTTTTCCAGACACAGGTGAAACATGCCTACGTAACATGGTGTTGCAAAATATGTGGGCAGTTCCATGTTTGCTTGCATACCAAGCTGGTTTTTAGGTACAAAGGCAGATTTTGTGCCAAGAAATAAGGCAGTCCCATCTGAAAATAATTTAGAAAATTGCAGTGATAGATGTCTGCTAGTGGAATTCAAATAATACCCTTGAGAATGACAAGAGAAATGAGGAGGGGGTGTGTGTCCTTCTTTTCTTGTTTTCAGATGTTTAGATAGAATAAGTTGCTCTGAAATCCAGGTGAGTGATGCTAAACTTACACCAAATAATATATTGCTGATTGCAGTATAAAAGCTATATTATGATAAGGCAGGGGAAGATTTGAAACTTTCCACCTCCTAGTCTTTTAGGGAAGCAGCAGGGAGCCAGCAAGGCTTGCTGGGCTTTGCAGAACAGAAGAACCATTTACCTGCAAGTCTTGGAAGAAAAAGGATTTGCTAGGATAGAGGGAGGGAAGGAGGTAGTGAATGAGCTAGAGATCTCATGTGACTGAATATACCCAGAAGAAGGGTGCACCTCAGCTGCTTTTAAAGGGGTTTAGAGCTCACGTTGCTTTGGCATAGAGTTGGGCTGTTTTCTCATAGGAAATAGTTCAACTTAAAGTGAAAATATTTGAAATGCCTTCAAAGCTCATGTCCAGTGTAAAGAACTGTTAGCAGCAGCATGTGCAAACTTCCCACAGGGTTCTCTGATACAGAAGGCTTTTATGGCCCTATAAACATTAACCTTGAAGGAAGTTTTTAGTCAGTGCTCTAATCTAAGCAATATTAATACTATCTTTTCTTACCATGGTGTCAGTATATTCTTCCAGCTTTACTTCAGCGACCGTCTTGTTATGCTGCAAAAAGAGATCTCGCAGGAAATCCTGTAGTAAGAAAGAGACAAATTTTAGAGTAAATTCAAGAAACAGCAGTAAGAAATTCAATTCAAATCCAGCAGAGTTATATGAATCTAGTTTCACATTCCTGGTTAGTAGTAATGTCTTCAGTTTGACAAAGTTCAAAATCTTTTTAGCTGAAACGTATTTTTTCAAATAAATTAGAAAATAATCAGTTTTTCCTGGAGCATGCCTACAGGAATGAATCCTAATTAACTCACAAAATAAGCAAAAGATTACAAAAGTCCTGCAATACTTGTTAACTGATCTCAAATAAAAGTATTTTCCATTCAGCCAAACACACATCCTTTTATATATTTGCTGGGACACTGGCTGAAGTCACACACTTCAGTGCATGGTCTGCATGCAGCCCAGGGATGGACTTTTGTGCCCAGCTGGCTCAAAGTGCTTGAGTTACTGTTTCTGAACAAACTCTCACCTCAATGGCCTGAGCTTTAGAGAGAAATCAGTGTTCAGAAAATCTGCAGGCTCAGGAAGAGATTGTGAAGAAATCCCACTAATAAAATATAATGGCTTTGGCTCGGTTTGGCTGGGAGAGGCACATGTGCAAAGCCAAGCTAAGGCTTGCGGCGCTCACTGGATGCATCAAGGTCACCAAGAAAAGTGGGGTCATGGGGCAAGGCAAGGGAGAAGCAGAAAATTAAGGGCAACAGCAGAGCATCCTCCCTCTTACAGGGAGGACCATGCTAGAAAGCATGAGTCCTTCAACTTGCTATGACCAAACTAGAAATGCCATTTGTCAACCACACAAAAAGGCAGCAAACTGGTAAAGCTGAACAAAAGGCTTCTATTGACATCAGTGAGCTGTAGATCAAGTTCACAGAGATTTGTGAGAATAACTTACTTTGAGCTCACCAGCTGAAATAAATCCACTGCTGTCAGCATCGTAACTGCGCCAAATCTGACCAGGGATAAATTGATACAATCATATAAATATTGCAGTTAATTATCTGCTCGGGTGGCAGATTGTAAAGATTCACAGCAGAACTTCCATAATGAGCAAGCTGTTGCATTATCCAGCACACAATTAATTTCATATGAAATACAATAAACTTTTCATACAATAGTTTTTACTCACACTTGGATGCTGTACATGTGACATGCGCTATCACATGTTTAATGCAGACACACTGTCTATAAAAGGAAGAAAAGACTAAGAAACTGCTTTGTATTTCTTACCTAATTTGTACATACAGCTTCTTTTGTGCCCTCAGTAAAAGTCAAGGCCATACACAACTGGCCTAGATCTGCAGAAGATCCCAGTTTGCATGTGAAATAAAAATAACTGCAAGCAGTCTTGGAAAAATTGCAATTCCATGTTGGGATACTTTGGAACAGAGATTGGAGGGAGATTGGGCAAGGTTAAATGGGCTTGTGCTCCACAGTTGGGTCACCTTATGGAGGTTTCCACTTCATGACCTGACAGGCTACTCTTTCAGGACAAAATGGCAATTAAAATATGCCTGGTCTGCCTGCTTGGTCTGTGCTGTGCTGCTGGTGAGGAGCTTCAGCTTTGGCTGTAGCTCCCAATAGGGGTGAATTTATCAGAGAGGTTTTGGCTCTGGTGGCATGACTGACAGGTGGCTAAGAGCATTTTTGAAGTTTAATGAGCTCTCTGGGTACCCTTATCCCAGTCCTAGCTACCACATCTCTGTTTTGCTGGTGTAAATAACACACAATCTTCTCTATCTGAACAGGTCAGAATGTGTCTTGCTTCCACAATATCCATCTATTTCCTGTGCTGTGTTCTACGGAGGGTGGAAGGGTTGGTAATGCTGTGAGTGTGTGAGGGGAAGAGACAATGTGGAGATACAGACCCGCATGAATTCCACACTGTTGTCCAAGGGAGTTTCTCGACGGAAAAGCAGTAGAAAGTTCTCATCATCTGGCAAGATCATATTTGCAAGCTGGAAAAAAACCCCAAACATTAAACCCGCCCCCCCAACAAAACTCACATTATGAAAGCAAAGAAAAGAAAGAACTTGGATGGCCGCTGAATGAGTACAGGAAAGTTGGGCATGTTTTTCCCTGGGAAATAAGCTCCAGACCAAGAGATCTGGCTAATGTACTACTCCATGACTCACCACCTCCTCCTCACACAGGCTTTACCTTCCAGATCTCCCAAGTGTGCTATAGGTGTTAATCATAGAATGGTTTGGGTTGGAAGGAACACTTAAAGGGCAGGGACATCTTTGACTATATCAGGCTGCTTAAAGCCCTGTGCAACCTCATCTTTGATGTTTCCATGGATAGGACATCTACCACCTCTCTGGGCAACCTGTTCCAGTGCTTCACCACCCTTATCAAAAAATGTCTTCCTTTTATCTAGTCTTAATTTACCCTCTCTCAGTTTAAAACCATTACCTCTTGTCTTGTTGCTACAAATGCTATAAAAAGTCTCTTCTAATTCTCCATCCTTCTAAAAAAGAAATCCTGGGCCGGGGTTGGGCAGAGATACCTCATGGATTTGCAAGCGTCCATCTGTGGTGACATCGTAGACAGACATGAATTGCTCCTTCATCCTCTGAACTTGTTCTTCTGTGATGGTGTTCTGCCATGGGGAAAATAACATGTGCATGAAAATTGCTGAGGGCACTAGAAGTCTCCTGGAGGATATCTCACCTCACAGATGGCCACCAGGATCATTTCATCCTTACATTTGTGGGTAAGGCTTTTAAAAGCTCACAAACATAACACTGTGGATGAATTTTTGGAAATAAGTCCTATGCATAGCTTTGTAGCAACTAAGCTTTCAGCTGGAAGATCAGCATTTGGAGACCCAAAATGTTTCAGTGACACCTGCCTCTTTAGCCAACTGTTCCCATTATATCACTGAGGTTTGGTTTTGCTCAATTGTGTGCTACAGCTATTTTCATCCTGCTTGTTTTCAGCTTCTGCTTTTCAGAAATATATCCCTATCCTTGAATGACATCTCTCTAGTTCATTAGATCAACAGCCTTGAGAGGTGTCAGTGCAGATAGATTGTTGCTTATTACTACCTGTCAACTGGTTTAAGACCTGGCACCAAGCCCTGTCAGTTATTCCTGGGTTAACAGGATAGAATTTCAAGTAATTGGCATTTCCTTTGCATCTGCTCAACCCCATAATCAATTTATACATAGTGAGGAGTTTTCAGGACTTGTCAGGTTATTTGTTTCAACAGGTATTGCTGTGACAGGTGAAATACAATGCTTAGGTTCATCAGGCATGGTTTCTTTAGCAGCAACCATGAGGGTACCCAGTCTGACTGGACAACACAAAGCAGAATTTCCCTAGCATGGGACAAATCTTCTGGTCATGTGAGGTTTGTGGCTGGGCTGGGAAGCTCTCCTAGTTAATCTCGCCCAAGCAATTAATAAAGTTCTATGTTTCTCTCTGCACCCACACTAAGCAGGTCCTGGCTTCTCACCAGTCCTGTGGCAGACAGCCCTCTCTGGGAGTGGAGGGAAAGAAGTGAGGAGGATAACATAGACTGGCTCTTGGCATACCTTTGTAGCAATTTTCACAAGACAATAAATTCATTTCTTCCCAGTCCCTGAAGAAAAGTCCCTCAAAGGTTTTATCATCTCTAGGTCTGGGCGGATTTAGGACTACAGCTGTACCATCCTGGGTCTTCTGACCCAGTATCTCATCCTTTCATCTGCTGTGGAAGCTCCTTCAGGTTATACACCCTAATCCTTATTACTGGGGCACAAGGCCATAAGTAACTTTCTCAAATTTACTCAGTGCATTGCTCTGTGCAGTGCAGTCCCTGAGTCGCGTCCGTGGGGTACAACACCAAGGCTGGGACCTCTCAGTCTGGGGATAAAACACCCTGCAGTGATCCCAATGGGATGTGCCCAAGGTGGCAGTCCCCCTGCTGGGGCCTGCTCTTGGTCCTGAGTGTGTGCCAGGGCATGGCTGCAGGACACTCCTTTCCTGTGATGGTGATGAGAGAGCCCTGTGGGCAGCATGGCTGGGCACTTGCACAGATGGTGCTCACTACCGGTCTCACTCAGCACGGGTACTGCGGGCGCAGCACAGCACTGAACACACACACATATTGTTTTCTTTCCCCTTGGCATTATAACTCTCCCCCATGCTATTAAATGGTTTTCTGACAGCACCTTCTTGCTTTGAGACACCTCCCAGGACTTAGGTAAGCCTATCAGTTGCTGAATTCAGTAGGCTTGCACAGTACTCTGAAATTATCCTCCTCCATGCCCTGTAGGATAAGTTACTTTTGAAACAATAATCATAGCTGATATTTGGAAAGTGTGCTGTGGAGTCCAGGCTAATCATTTGTTAAAAATCTAATTGTTCAACTTCATGTCAGCTATTAACCGTTACTTCACTGAGCTTTTTGTGGCAGGACCATTGTTATCTGCATAAAAACAGGTGGCCGCTTTTTTTTTTTTAATAAACTGGCTTAAACTATGGGATACATCAAGTAAATGCCTGGAATACTTACAATATTTACACAGCTCTGAGAGCTTTTAGACCAGGGGGTTACACTACAGAGGGTTTTTTCAATTTGCACAATCTCTCTCTGTTCATAAATATTCTACTTATGAAACACATGTTATAATAGATCTACAAATCCCCAACCTTTATTCACAGAGAAAAAAAGATATTGCACAATCTTGCTTTTCAAAGATATGTGCTCAAGGAAAAATTATTTGTATATTACAAATGTTTCCACTAAGAATGATACACCTTGGGTTATGACCATTAGGTTTCAAAACTGACCTTTATGTTAACAAAAAAAATTCCAGTCTCAGAAGACTAAAAATAATAATAATTATAAAAAAGAGATCAAACAAGACATAGCATTACCAAGCAGAAACCAAGGTTGGGAGACCTGATCTCTAAGATCAATCAACTGGTGATGTGGACAAGTAGCTTGCTCTGATTGCTTTTCTATTCCAAAAACATATAAAAGGCTAATAAAATCCAATCTACATAATTTGTTCCCCTTGTCCAAGCAAGGACATGAACTGCAGACTCCTGCTGTACATGCTGACTCTGTAATCTGATTTTGGATGACTTCAGCCTGTGGTGGAACAACCTGGGCAGGCTGCAGGGGAGAGCTGAGACAGTGGAGCAGATGACTGCAGTTGCTGGTCCCTCCCGAAAGACTTGGGGAGTAAGTTGAACTCCCTAGCTTGTTTCAGTTTTTTGGTTTCAAAACAGTGCTGAGGCATTGTTACAGCAAGGAGGAAATCCTAGAAAACTTGTGAGTGGTTCTGTGGGATCTTCATGCCTAGATAAGAGTGTACTCCAGAAACAGAAGGAGAAAAGTTTTGGGGCAATAGCACTGTCTACTCAATATTTCAGGATTTATGGAGCCAAGGCAGAATTCTATTAGCCAAATATGTTGTCCCTAGGATTATGTGGACAGGTGAAATGTTCTGTGAGCTCTAGGAAGCCTGCAGGAGTAGGCATCCCAGCTGGGTCTCCAAGCTCTGCTCAGAAGAAAGGAGATGGACAGAATCAAATAATAAGGAAAGCCAGGCAGCAGGAAAATAAAGACAGACATTATGGAGAATATTACATTTTTTTAAAGCATTATCAATACAGCAACTGACTACACTCATGTAAATACATTAAGCAGACTTTTTTCAATAGCAT
>VWZD01001228.1:214-21837 GCA_013396695.1 Sakesphorus luctuosus
CACCAAGACCCTGAATCACCTTGTCCATGAGCTGCTTTTTGCTGACGATGCCGCCCTCGTTGCTCACACAGAAGCAGCTCTGCAGCGCTTCACATCCTGCTTTGCAGAGGCTGCTGAGCTTTTTGGGCTGGAAGTCAGCTTGAAGAAGACAGAAGTTCTCTACCAACCTGCACCTCAGGAAGTCTTCCATCATCCCCACATCACCATAGGTGAATCAGAGCTTAAGTCAGTCCAGCAGTTCACCTATCTGGGAAGTATCATTTCCTCAGACGGTAAGATTGACAAAGAGATAGACAACAGGCTAGCGAAGGCATACAGAGCCTTTGGAAAACTCCATAAAAGAGTCCGGTCCAATAAACACCTGAAGAAAAGTACAAAGATCAATGTCTACAGAGCCATTGTACTGTCTACTCTTTTATATGGGTCTGAATCATGGGTCATCTACCGCTACCACCTGTGGCTCCTCGAACTCTTCCATCAGCGCTGCCTCCATTCAATCCTAAACATCCACTGGTCTGATTACATGACCAATGTGTCCGTTCTTGAACAGGCAAGGGTCACCAGTATGGAGGCCATGCTGATGAGAACGCAGCTGCACTGGGCAGGGCACGTCTCCAGGATGGAGGATCACCCACTGCCTCCCGAAGATTGTGCTCTATGGTGAACTCGACACCCACTGCCGCAACAGAGGAGCCCCGAAGAGGAGATACAAGGACTCTCTGAAAGAACACCTCAGCCTTAGCCATACTGACTGCCACCAATGGTCTACTCTGGGCTCCAGTCAGGATTCATGGAGATACACCATTCACAATGCTGCTGCTTCCTTTGAGAATGCACGCAGAGTCAGTCTCGAGGAGAAAAGACAACGCAGAAAGAACCGTTCCTCGCCAATATTGCCTATAGAGACTTTCCGCTGTGTCTTTTGTGATGGGACTTGCCTATCCTGCATCGGCTTTTTTAGCCACCAGTAGCTTGCAACAAGCATGGGGAGTGCCCTTCCCAAATCTTTGTTCGCAAAGCCTAGCCATGATGATGATATTAAAGTATTTATACACCCATAATTACCTGATCTATTTCTTCTCTTATTTCGGTCTTTCATTTATAAAGTGCAAAGAACAGCATTTTGGTACTCCATAGCGAGTTTTCCATTGAAGTGTTAAATTTTGTCAGGTGTGAAGGTCCTTTAAATGGAGTGATTTCAAATCACTCATCTGAAAGTTATTGTTTTGAAATTAATCTCAAGAAAATTTTTCAAATACACTGTGAAGAGGATTATCATCCAATTATTATGGGGTTTAGGTACACTAAAAATGTTGTCATTAGGTAACTTGAATAATTGATTTACCTATTCAAGAGGGGCTCCTGAGTGTTCTTAGTGAAGGAAAAAACACAGAAAAGCTTTATAGAAACACGAGCTTTTTGAGAATGCTTGTTCTCTTCTGCTCTGAAAGTTTGTTTCTGGAAGCTTTCCTAATTAACACAATTGTAAATTCAAGGTTAGATGCCTTTAAAGTATTGCAAATAAGTCACCTTCCACAAGTAATGTAGGTAAGACTGCAAGTGCAATTTTACCTTTTGAGACTCCTATCATCTCTCTTAATCTTACTCTGCCTCTGGAAGCTGATGGGAAGGTATGCAAATGCAAACCAGTCTGGTTTTAAAAGAAATTGATCTATCATGAGTCACAATATTTGGGAAGCCTTTATATCAAGAAGAGAAACATCTATTTCATGTAGATTTATTTATAACTACAGACCAAAATAAAGAAAATTTAATATAGTCTGCTGTAACTAAATGTAATTCTCCTGTGCTGAGCAAAACATTTGCTTTTTGAAAAATAGCAGCATGTCCTAGTGTATCTAAGATACCTACACAGGAGCTGTGTGATCCTTCTTTTCTTCCTGAAGTGGTTGCTGGATTGTAGACCAGATTTCCCTCAGAGGCTGGACAATCATGTGAATCATGTTTCTAAGTTTCAGGTGATGAGTACGCTTTCCTTGCCAGTCAAAGAAGAGAGCACATTTAGTAGAAAGTTGGTTTTGGTTTGAGAAGAGAAGCATATTGGCTGCGGAGAAGGCACTGGTGTCTGTTCTAGTTTCATAATCTGGAAGGAAGCAGATGGTAATGGCTAAGAAGGTTTTGATTAGATCCATGGTGTTTTGCTTAGCAGAAAGAGATCTACAAGGAGCAGGAAGAGTTCTACATAAGAAATAGTGAAAAAAGCAGGGGTAAAAGAGACACAGAAGCAGCATTAGACTTTATTATTTGTGATTTATTCTTGGTCTTTCTTCTTTTGCAGGCGAAGACAAATGGCATAAGGGAAAAATATCTCATTTGAGGTTCAGATGTCTGCTATGAAAATCCAAGACTCTAGAAACTGAATCCTTAGTGAGACTACAGAAATTGAATCCCTAGTCCTTTTATGCACACCTAATAAAGTATGTATGAACAACATGTTAAGGAGAATGCCCTCAGAACCAGTGAGATGAAAGGCCAGTGATGTATTGATTACCAAGAGACTACTGAAAAATTAGTTGAGTAGAAAACACGCTCAATTATTTTGGCAATAGGCAGTTAAATGTCACTCTGATACCTGATACTGTCAGATCTCAGAAGCTAAGCAGGGTCAAGCCCAGTTAGTACTTGGATGGCAGACCTCCTGGGAATAACGGGTGCTGTAGGTTCTAATCTTGAGGACTTCACTGTCAGCATCTAAGCTCACTTGGCCGTCGCAGATGAACTTTAAGGAGTTAAAGGGTGTGGCCAGTTTTATGCATGCTATTCCTCACCTAAAAATCCACTGTACAGGACACATCCATGTTGGTGGAGTCCTTACAAAATCTACATTCATGAAGCCTAGCCATACATACATTTTGGTCATGTGTTCAAGAAATCTGAATTCCAAAAACCAAACCTGGCTTTAATCACAGGATTACAAGGTATGTGTATTGTGGTTTGTGAAATCTGAGCTTTGCTTTGTTAAATTTAGTGATAGAACTGGACTACAAAGAGTTATTCCCTCTTTTTTCGACAACACAGCACGTGAATACAGGGCTTATGAATACAGTTAGCTCTTCTGGAAAAAAAGTCCACTAACAGGAAGTCAGTATTTAATGTGTCTATGTTCCAGACTTTCTGTTTAATCAACCAGGAGACAGTTACAGAGATTCTTCAGATCTCAGATAATTCCTAGGTATGTGATTCACAGAGATAAGGGGTGGAATGAGCAAGCATGAGCAGGGGAGCAGGAGCAAGCAGCTGTGTAGTGCTTAGTTTCTGATTGGGGTTAAACTATGACACAGTCATACTTTTGTAGTAATAAGTAATAGTCAATATATATTTATTGCTTCTGTTACCAATTGTTGCTATTACTGACTGCTTCTATATTACTGATTATTGATAGTAACTTTATATTATATGTATTCTTTATTAATAATAGGTACACTTGCTTGTTTATGATGCAATCCTACAAATCAACAGTTGCAATCTCTATACACTCACAGTCTCGGTAACCCTTTAAGTCATGACAGATCTCCAGACATCTCTAGTCTAACCTCCTCCTCATAAAAAGTAGAAGTTTTGCTAAGTTGCTCAGAGCACTCCCCAGAAGAGGCACTGATATCTACAAGGATCAGTATCATATCACCTCTAAGTGCCCTGTTGTAAGTTCAGACCCCTTATGATAAAAAAATTGTTTCCTTAAGTCAAATAGAAACCTTGCGTATTCCTGCCTCTGACTACTGTTTCTTACCCTTCCTCTGTGCACTTGCTAGAAGAGTAGGGATCTCCTTTCTCTGTACTCTTCTTATTAGTTTTAGACACAAATATCACCCAGGCAGAAGTCCCAAGACCTGGGAGCCCTTGGCAGCCAATCAGGCAAGAAAGGAGATAGTGCTAGGAAGGACAAAGTAATTTTAAACCCAGGGAGACCTACACAAAGCCTGGGCACTGAAGCTTGAGCAGCCATGAGTGCAAGGAAGTCCAAGTAGTGAGAGCCATCTGTACAGGTGCGTTCCCAAGTCCAGGAACACCCAAGCAGCAGCACCACCACCTGGAGGCCCTCAACAGCCGATTGGGTAAGGAAGGGAATTTAAACAGTTCCAGGGAGCCCGAACAACCCAAAGCACAGAGAAAAGGAGTCAAAAAACAGGGGCATGGCAAGGCAGTGAGGGCATCGCACCCAATTCGTACATCCCTTGGTGCAGGCAGGGTGAGCAGAAAGGGGTCCTCTTCTGACCATCCAGGAACAGCCAACAGAGGCAGCAAATTGAGTCAGTAGCTGGTAAGGAAGAACAAAGTGATCCTTTCAGCCCCAGTCTTATTAACATACTAGTTTAAGCTTCCTCAGTTTTAGTGTTGATATAAGGCTCAATCCCCTATAGCTGTGGGAGCCACTGTACCAGCCATGTTAGAGGCCTCCAGACAGACAGAGCTGCTGAGGACACACACAGCTCTGCAGGTCACAGGTTGCCAGAAGTGCTTGATGTCTATTCACAAGGCTGGGGCCAACGAACAGTTATTTTCCAGAAGTTGTGCCATGGTTGCAGAGCTATGTTGCCAGGTGAATGAGCTACAAAAAGAAATGAACAGGCTTTATAGTATTCAAATGAATGAGCATGAGAGAGACTGATTACAGCCTCAAGACTCTCAAGGTGCTCAACTACTTCCTTTCCTTTATAGTCACTTTATTGTCAATATTGTAAAATAAATAATTGCAAAACCTCATTCTTCTCCTCTAAAGAGAAGTGTATAAATTAACTGGGTAATCCTTATTTCCATTTCCATTGATTTTAACTATCATAAATGACTACAGTAGAGTCAAAAAGTCAGATTAAAAAGATTTGAAATTAGTACGGATAAATTCTTCATCATAATTATTTCTCTGAATAAAAGAGTAAGAAATTGATCTATTAAACTCTGGGTGTGATAATTATATTATGCATGCCATTATCTTATTTGTTACAGTAAGGTTTGAAATGGGAATGTGCATTTCTAGAGAAAAGCATTGCTAAACTGTTTCAGATATCTGTCTACCAGATAAATAAGAACCCAGACACTGTTTTTTAAGAAAGCCATTTTGGGAATTCCTTGGGGTTTGTTTTTGGGATTGTTTTTGTTTTATTTTTTTGTTTGTTTGTTTGGGGTTTTTTAATGTCTAGCAAGAATCAATTCTGCATTTTAGATGTCCAGTGAAATGAAATATATTTCATTTATATTTATTTTATTTTAAGGTTGTAAAGAAATGTGATCGAAACAAAAAAAAACCAAGGCAAATGTAACAGAATTTGTACTGCTAGTGATGTCTTGGAAATTTTCGATATTTGTAGATTTTAATACTTTATATATTTGTAGATTTTTCTATAGCTATATAATTTCTCACACTTGAGGTAGCCTCTAACAGTTTCTAACAGTTTCTCACAGTTTGTGCCACATTCATGAACTTCTGTTTAACAGTCTTTTCAAAGAAGAGATTTCAGCAAGGATGTCTTGTTCTGGGACACATGCACCTGGATCGGAATAATAAAATACATAGCCAAAAGAAGGTAAAACTGCCCAGAAACCTGGGGGGAGGAGGAGGGGGGGTCTCCAACAGGGCAGTTCTGAAATTGGTACTGGGGCAAAAGGTTTTCGGGTGGTATGTACCCATTAGATAATGATAATCACATACTGTTATAAATTTGTAAGAACCCTATACTGTGCACGCCTATATACTTCATGTATCTGAAAGCTTTCATTAAAGAACTACTCTTTACTTTACCTATACTAATATTGTCTCAGAAGGTTTTTTTCCCTCCATTTTAGGCAAGACTAGGATTGTCTGAGGCATATGAAAGGTAAGTCTTACTCTTTCCTCTTCCTTCTTTTCTATGTCATTTTTTCTCCAGTAAATGTTATCCTCCTCACAATCAGAGGACATCCACAGCTGGACTTCTCAATGTACTTTTTTCTAGCTCATCTGACTTTCCTGGAGTTTTGTTACTCTTCTATTACGCCACCAAAGATGATGGCTGATTTCTGTAGCAGGGGAAGACGCTGGGGTTATGTGAATGTTGGTCTTTTTCTTTATTTCTCTAGGCTGCGACGAAATTGAGCAGGGACACACTCTTCACAGAAGTTACGGTCAGCACACTGCCCGTTTATTGTTTACATAGCATACACACTTAACAATAGTACAGCAATTTAATTGGCTAACAACTAGGGTGGATATCCAACTCCATACCCCTGGATTGGTCATCTTATTAAAACTATATTCTCTTATCTGTTTCTAGTAGAAACGGCTGCATTCTTTCTTATTATTTATTGTTCATCTTGCTACTGGTCTAAAACACAGGGGCCCCGTTTCCCCCTTTATCCCAGGTCTGGCCTCTGCACACAGGCTTCCAACAGTATCTCATGGCCTGTATTACTGAAATATTCCTTTATAGATTTCTTCTAGCAATAGAAAACCATCTCTTCTAGAAGTTGCGTAGCATAGCTCTTCGTCCTTGACTTCCTTGGTGGAACTGAGGTCTTTCTGCTCATAGCAATGGCCTTTGACAGATTTGTGGCTATATGTAAGCCTCTTCATTATGCATAAAAGGGGAAAGCTAGTTCTTGTCCCATATAGTGAGAAAGTTAGGTTTGATTCTTTAGTAGTAATTTCTTTATAATAAACTTAGTAATGATGAAGTAAGGTCAGGCAGCAGATTTTAAGGATCTTTCAAAGTTGTAACTTGACTAATACCTGAATTGCATTCTTGGAACATGAGTGGAAAAGAGACAAGGAAGAGAAAGAGGATCTACCTGACATCAGACACAGTCCCATGGAGAGCTCAGCCCTGCACTTGGTCACTGGAGCTGTTCCACAGCTCACAGGCACCCTCAGGGTAGCAGCAGGGCCCCTCTGCTCCCTATATCAGAGCCTGCCCTGGGCACAAGGGAGCCAGGCCAGGGATAAGCAAGGGAGTTCAGGGTGAGGGGCTATGGGTGTCCTGTCACTACAGTGACAGGAGCCTTCCGAGACGGCAGCATGCACCATGGTGGTGCCTGTGCAGAGCACAGGGCTGGGCTACCTTCAGACCTTGGGCCTGGCCAGCAAGTCACGGTGCCCCATGGTGGATTTTTGCTGCCAGAAACCCCAGCCCATTCTTGGGGAGCTTTGTCAGTAAGCAATTATACTGAAGCAATTATACTAAACCTAGCAAAACAGTTATTAGGTAGAGATCGATGTTACTTACCCATACCAATGACCATAGGCAAATCTATTTTGCAAAACCTTGAGCAGTTACCTTGAGGGGCTTTCCCACTCAAGGGAAGAATCTTCAATCCCCTTAGGGAAGTGTGCTAGAAGTCCTTGGCACACAGAAGTGGGACTGACCTTTTGTTATAAAGTGATTGACTGTCAGTCATATACATATTTAGATTATGCGTTTTCAGGCTTACTCAGCAAAATGTGCCTTGCTGCTGGAAAAGGTGTTAGCAGCCCTTTGGTTTCTTCTGCTCAACACTTCTGCCTCTCAATTCCATATCAAGGTCTGCACATCTCTGCTGCTGTCATGGTTTCAAGTTATGGCTTCTTTGGCCACCATGGTATCTAAGGAAATTACACAAGTATTCCACACTTGTTTTCCACGTGGTGGGGGAGGAGTTTCCGGGCTGGGTCCTTCTATTGGGGGAGCTGGTGGAGCAGGGAGTGAGCCTGGCTGGTTTCTCCTGTGGCTGTGGGTTCTCCTGGCCTGGGTGAGATTGTTTTTGTTTGTTCTCTTTTCCTGAAGTCTTTAATTGTATTTGGTTTAGGTTTAAGTTAGTTTTCTCCACATTTCGGTTTTTTTTTTTCCCTTTCCCTTTTCCCTTCTTTTCCCCTGGGGGAAGTGGGGGCCCCCTACGTCCTGTACATACAGTGTGATTGTGAATATCAAATAATATAGTTTCTTATTTATTCAATTCGGTTTCTGTTGCATTTCGTTTCTTTCCAGTTTTTTTTTCCCTTTGCTGGGACGGCTTTGGGAGAATGGAGGGAGCATACAGTCCAGGGCTGGCATACAGTTAAGCCAAACCTGCGACAGCTGCTCCCACCGTCAAATCAAGGAGTACCTGCCTTGTCTGGTATGTCCTCTTAGTATTGGAAATGATACAACTTTCCTAGTAACTTTCCTAATGAATTGTTTTAGTTAACTTTCCTAATTAATTGTCTTAAGCAGTATAATTTTCCACTCTGTAATTCACTGCTACAGCTAACATTTAGCAAGGTTTGCCATAAGCTGCTATAGTGGGAATGCAGTTTGGGAAAATTACTGAAACTTTGAGTTTTGCTAAAACAACCATAATCAACCTTGACATTTTTCAATGATCTCAGACCTGGGAGAGAGATATATTGCTGAAACAAGATACAGGAATGCAAAATTTATGAACCACAAGGACATTTTACAGAACTTCAGACAAAGAAAAAACTAACCAAGACAATTCAGCAATTATACTGAAACCCTCTTTATCTGGGAGAAATAATAAAAGCAGTTAAAATGTGGACTCATTGGCATGAGAAGCGAGAAATCAATAACCAAGACAGAATACTAATTAAGGAAGTGAATTATGCAATTTATAGCCAATGAACATTGATTTCTTTTTTCCTAAAATGTACAAAGACTGAAAAGTTTTGAAAGTGTGTATGCATGTTTAGAGAAGCAATCTAACATGCACCCAGCACTGCAATAAAGTATTACTTGTTTTCTAGGACTAAAAGTAGTATTTGGGAGTTAGATTTATCCTGGTGTTTTGGGCATAAGTGGTGGGTCTGATAGTTTGGCCAAGCTGGTCTCAGCATTCTTTAACACTAAAAACAGCAGACCCTCCTTGCTCGCTCCTATCAGTGACCAGCAGACTCTCTTTGCTCAAGCTGTCACTGATAAGTTATAAACAAGACACAGTTGGAGCTGCTGAATCCCTGCTTAGGCAGAGCATCCTGCTCCAGCTGGCACAGCTCCCTGAGCAACAGCCAATCGGCACTCCATCACTTTATACTGTAGAAGTCCTGTTCCACTTTTTAATGGGAAGGACTTCTAACACCTGCTTCTCAGAGTCTGTGTGGAGATGCCTCCCTTGAGTGGGGGCACCCATCAAGGTTACTCCTCAAGCCTGAGAGTTTGCCCATGGCCCTTGGTGAGGGTGAGTATCATCAATCTCCACATAATATTTGTATTGCTAGTTTTCATATAGTTCTTTCAAAACTGTTTCCAAATACTGCACTGTATTAGTAGCTATTATTACCCCCACTGTGGAATAAATAATTCCGATTAAAGTTTTTTAGTCTTTATTATTATATTTTTATAATATTGATTATAATATTACTATATATTGTATAGATATAATGTGTAATAACATAATATATAATATTTACAGTAATGTTACTATATTATTATCACCATCATCCACTTAGATAAATTGTTCAATCATGTCTGAGAAGGCGTGTCAAAAACAAGGATGCCTTGGCTAATAAACACAGTGCTAGTCTTCCATTCTGCTTGAGCCAGGGCCATAATCCAACCTCATCATTTCCAGAGTGCCCTGAGTGCTTGTCTGACATGCATCTCTGGGGCACAGAAACCCTTCTCTTCTTTGCTGAAGGGTGGTAGTCTGTGAACTGACCAAACCAGCTGCGGAGATCATAGCTCCACCATGGGGATCTTCTCTGCTCTCTCTGCCTCAGTAGGGTTTGCTCACAAGCCACCCTGAATGTGAAGACTTGCTTGGAGCTGGCTTTGGAGGGCCCTGGAACTGCAGTATCCAGTAGGGCTTGGTCACAACATGGAGGACTTGTTCTCTCCCTCCTCCTCTTCCTCGATGAGGGGTCGTAGTCTGTACATTGCACAAACCGGTTGCGGAGGTTGTAGCTCCCCTGCACAGATCTGCTCAGTTCCCTCTGCCTCAGCCAAGTTTGCTCCTGAGCAACCCTGGGAGCAGGAGCCCACTGGCAGCTCCTCTTGGAAGGCCCTGCAGCTGTGCCATCCCTAGAAGCATGGTCACAACTTGAAGGACCAGTTTTTCTCCCTGAAGAATGATCATAGTCTGTGGTGTCCACAAACCTGCTGGAGAGATCCCTGCCCCACTGTGGGGATCTTCTCCTGGCCCGCTTCCTGCTGATGTCCTCCATGCCCGGTAAAGAGATCTGTGGAGAATTCCTGTCCTTTTGTCCTGAAAGGGCCAGGGCAGTGGGGAACCCCCATGAGTTCTGGGAGGGGACAGTTTGGGGCCTCCCAAAGGCTCTTCTGGAGCACTGCCAAGGCCAAAGTACGCAAACAGGATGGAACCAGGTGGGATGCTTTGAGAGGGAGCAGCACTGTGGCTGCGAAGGTGCAGTATGTGAGGGACAAAGGAGAAATGCTGAGATTCCAGAAAGAAATTCACTGTTCCTCTGATGCCCTGAGCCACATCCCTAGAGTTACCTTAGTCCTACCAGGCAGACACTGTGGTCCAACAGAACCTTGCTTGCTGCCAGCCACCCACTGACTCAGGAAGGAAGAGGGATATGATGGTGCCAGTGAGGAAGAAGTCCTTTCTTCAATTCTCATATCAGAGCATCTGGAGAAGAAAAAGAGTGATCTCAATTTAGGGATGTTGTTGCAACCTCCTCTGGGATTCAGTCATTTTCTCAGAGAGATTTCAATGACAGAGGCCATTAATGGGAAACTGAGCTGTGGTCTTTCCATGAGGTCTGCCCCTGTCCCAGCAAAAACGTCATCTCTATACATCCTACGGCCCCCATTTCCTAAATTCACAGATTTCTTGGCGTTGCAAGGGACCTTAAAATTCGTCTTGTTCCACTCCGCTGTCCTGGGCAGGAACACTCTCGACTATACCAGGTTTCTCCAAGCCCCAGTCAACCTGGCCTTGAACACTTCCAAGAGATGGGGCACCCTCAGCTGGTCTGGGCAACCTGTGCCAGTGTCTCAGCATGCTTACAGCAAACAATTCCTTCCTAGTATCTAATTTAACATGCCCTTTGTCAGCTGAAAACTGATACCCTTCATCCTGTCACTACACTCCCTGATAGAGTCCCTCCCCATCTGTCCTGGAGGCCCCTTTTAAGTCCTCTTGTCTATGTGAGTCAGCATCAGAGAGCAGACAAGTAGCAGGTTACATCAGGGCTGCAGCTTGAAGCCCAGCAAAGGAAGGACAGACATGGGGTAATCCAGATTTGACAGCACTGAATGATGCAGATAGTAATTTCATTCAATGAGAAAAACACTCAGGAGAGTGAGAAGCAGAAACACAAATGAGGAAAGAGAAACATATTCTGAACATATTTGAATCCTGGTTATCACCTGGCATAGAACAGCAGGTAGGCTTGCTGCCTGAGAGCTGTGTTGAGGCAATGCAGCTCCACAGACTCATCATCCATCTGGTACCACAGTCCATCACTTGCCTGTAAAAACAAGGTAAGGATCTTTGCATGGTTTTGCTTCAAAAACACAGGCAGAAAATGGCCAAACTGTCAAAACAAATCCAGTCCAGCCTGGACTAAGGAGACCTTCTGCCCTAAAACCTTGGCTGTCAGTAACACTGACAGGAAAGTTTATCTTCCCCAGCACACGTTTTTTCCCTTTGGGAAGGAAGTTGCTCTTTACTTTTGCGTAGCAGAAATAGTGCCCTTCATGACAGCTGATACCACTGTGTACCAGGACACCATATAAAGAGTAGAGGAGTGGTTCTCCATCTGCCTGAGACATGTACGGGCGAAGATCCAAGTACTCGGGATACTCTACAACCTATGGAGAGACCAAGAGGATCATAAATTATCCTAGTCCGTGAAATAAAATAGCCTACCAAGGCCAGTCAAGATGGATCTTGGGCTCATGAACACTTGGTTTTTCATAAAACAACATGTAATGGTTTGAGTAGCAGGAAAATGTTCTTGGTCAAAGCAGCTCTGTTGGAGCAGAGTGCTTGCACGTCTTCCCATGGAAACTCTTCACTCCCCAGAAGGGAACACGACAAACCCAACACAAGCAGCTTGTGACAAGTGTACTTCTTTAGGAAATCTGCTCCTTGAAGAGATAGTTGCACACCAATAGCATGCACACCAACAATGTACATCCCTTGCTGATCTTCCCACCAGTGAAGCAGTCAAACCTTTTCAGACACACTGTGAGAACCTTGGGTGCACAGTGGACCGTGAACCTCTTGGAGGCGGCAACATTCTTCTCACACCTTGAAACCAAGCACAGAGCCCAGTGCTGAAATGAACCTAATCTTCCTCCAAGGCAGCCAGCCAACCTTTCTTGTCTCACACATCCTTATGCTATTGTAAGGCAATTCATTGCCATATTAAAAAAAAAAATCTGTGTCTCAATGGTGTGCAGTAAATTTCCATGAGGAGATGACTTCTGCTTGGTGACTTGCAGCCCCCTCTAGCGTTAATATGTTGTTAGTAATCATCTTACTTGCTGCATTTAAAGCAATTTTCACCATCCAGCTGCTCAGGTGTCACAAAGTCCTCCAGAGCTGCAGTGAGGGATGAAGCTGCCTGGAGGAGTGAGAAATGAGTGGACTGAGCTGCAGGCAATGCCCTCACCCAAACATTTTCCAGGAGCTGGCAAGAAGATCCCTGTAGCTGGTGCTGAGGAGAACCATCTTGAACATCCAAGCACTGTCCAGAAGAAGGCAGAGAGTTTGATACTGAACATTTCCCCTGTGTCCCAGAAGTTCCCAGGGGCTGTCAAGAGTTCCCTCTCTGTACCACCTCTCAGCTTAGCTACTGATGGTGTGTAGGGTCATCAGTAATGAAAACAATCCAAACCATCAGGCTGGAAGACAGACGGGTGTTGAGGGAGGGCAAAAGGAAGAATGAGGATATGTCTAGGGTGTAGAGAGGTTAATGGGTGCTTGTCCATCTTGAAGCCAGAACCTACAGAGAGACTAGGGCCATGACCTCTGCAGGAGGACACCATCCATTCCCCTTTCCACCCACCACCAAGAGCTCTTGTGTTCACAGTATACACTTTTAAGACAAATGTGTTGACTCTGGAAAGCCTTGGGATGTCTTGAAGCACAATTTCAAAGTCTCTTACTTTGATATCCAAAGGGATATCCAGGAAGGCCTCATAGGAATCAGAAATGGCTTTGCAGCTGAAGCAGATGACTAGAAAGAAAAATCAAAATGCCAAACAAAGGGGAGTTACTGATTTGCCCTTGTTCGACCTGTTCCACCAATCCCAGGGCCATCTGTTGTGCACAGGCAGGCAGAAGGGCACAGGCAGTGCCAAGGGGAGCAATAGTTTTGGAAATGTACCTCTGGATCTCAGAAAGCCCCCAAATATTTGATGGACAATGGTAGTAGACTCAGAAGGGATGTCCAAGCTGGAAGGAAGTGGTAAAACAGAATTATCTCCTCCAAGGGTTTTGCTTTACCTGAAAGCCCTAGCTGTAGGTTTTCCTTGATGGGACCACAGCAAGGAGTCCAGAGGGGTCAGAACTTTTTAAAGGCAATTTTCTTATGCTTACTTGCTGCTTGCACCCAGACAAGCTCTCTGCATGGCATTGACAGTACAGCAAAAGAAGTCATGGGCATCTTCCTCCCTGCCAAGCTTAAAATGTTCTCCTATGACTAAGAAAGAGGAAGTTAGTAGTCCTCTCATGCAAGAAGGGAAGAAAACTTGTCAAAGAACCAGAAATGACATACATCTGAAAACTGTGAGGACAGTCAAAGGCTTTATGGCACTGACTGGGGAATGCAGGATCTCGTTAACGTGCGTTTCCATGATGCACATCATGCAGAAGCCTCGCTGGTGACCTGAAGAAGGAGGGAGAGAAGGTCCTCTGGTTAGCAAAATGTCCATAGTGGTAGAAAACTCCTCCTCTTCCACTTCCCTGCAGTGTGATACAACACTATCCCAATGTCCCAACAAGTGTGGGACATTTTAGCATATAGAAAATGTTCTTCAAGGGGATTCTAAGCTGACAGTTTTCTATGCAATGAGCCAAAAGGGTTTAACTTGCAGGAATAGAGATCCAGATCTAGAAAGAGGTGCCATCATGAAGAGTAAGACAGCTGGATAAGACATATGGCTCTTGAGTGTACAAAGAACAGAAGCTCATGGGGCTGACTGAGGGCTGCTGTTCTTCTAAATCAAATTCCAGGGCCTGGGAATCCTTGGGATTTGATTAACAGATTTGCAAGGAGATGTTCCTAAAAGTACTTACAGGCCTTGCTGTGTTCCCGGGAAAGCAGGTAGTTGGCCAGTGGTGGGGTGTATGTCAGGCACTGCAGGACAGCATTGAAGAAGCACGTGTTGCCCACATTGAGGAGTCCCGCTCCAGCACTCTGTCTTTGCTGCCAGACCATGCAAATCTTCTCCGGGGGAAAGAGGATCCTTTTTGGTGGAGTCATTCCCTCAGCAATAACTGCAGGGAAATTCCATTTGAAAAGAGATGAAATGAGACACAAACAGTGAAATGTCTACAGGAGCACTCAGGACAACCTGCTCTAACTTCCAACCCAACACCTGGGGAAACCTAAGCATTGCTATTGCAATTTACTGGTTTGGAAAAGTCTGTTCCCCTGCTTACTTTGCCTTAAGTCCAAGAAATCCACACTCTGACTTCTGGGCCTCAAGCTACCTTCTTTCTCAGTAGAGTTGCACACTGGACTATCAGGTTAAGCCTTCTCTTTTCCTGACTGTAACTTGTTGAAAACAAGCAAGTACTGAGCACAGAAGGTAACCCAAAGGGTGTCAGACCTCTGTATGAGCAATGATGTATTTCAAAGTCTTGTACCTAGTGGCAGAGGAGTGACAAAAGGTGTTTTCCTGGGTCTAGTTGCAAATACCCAGGGTCAGTCTGGCTGCTCTCAGGAAACATTCCAGAGTTCACTCTAGGCTATGAGCAGGTCATTCTGGGATTGGACCAGCCGTGTCAGTTGTCTGTGAGGATTCACAAAGTCCAAACCTGCTGGTGAAGCTATTACTCACAGAAGTCATTCCCTGCTGTGGCCATTGCCTCTCTCAGGAAGAGAGGGCAAAGCTTCAGATGATCAAGGATATGTCAAGACGTGCTCCAGAGAGATCAACGCCAGTTCTGTCACCTAATTGCAAAGAATTTACTGTAGCTCACCAAAAGGATAAAAACTCCAAATAAACACAGAACAGCATCCACTATCCACCATGCAAACACCAGATTGGTGCTTGTACCTGTTGCTTAGCTGCAGCTCATGCCCAGTCAGAACTCAGATCAGTCACAAGGCTCCAATTCACAGCAGATTCAAAGGCCCCTTTGAAGTGCTTCAATGCTTGCTACCTTCTCTAGAGAGGCTCTGCTGCTCTCCTGTCATTGCTTCAGCAGCAGAGCCTTCTGGCTTTCCCACCTCCTACTTAGAAGTGACCATCTTTCAGCCACTACTTTAACTGCTGCCTTTGATGCTCTTCTTTTTATGTCTCCCTTCCTCCCACAGCAGTCAAGATGGGCTTTATGTCATTCTAGACTGAGCCCATCCCCTCAGACTACAGTCACTTCCCTTCTTACCTATCCTAGGCTAAGGTAATGAAACAAGAATCAGAAACAGGAACTGTAGCCTAGGCTGTACCTGGCAAAACCGTAAAAATTGTAACAGCTTAGCCTACAGCTAGGAAGGTATAAACCAGCTTATACTTTTATCCCACATACCCATATACTGTGCCAAAAGTCGAATCATAATTACCTTTGAAAGATAATGAAAGTTGAGAAGTGGCCAGTAAACAATAAATTTTCTGAAAAAGGCAGGCACACGAGTAGCAAAGGAAGGAGCCAAGTTACCCTGAAGGCCAACTCTGCTCAACTAATTTCTGTTGCCCAAGTGTTGGGCAAGTGTGGTCATAATCAACCAATGTATGCCACATCTCTGCCCCTTTGTAACACAGGGTCACAAAGGGTCCCCTTGAGGCCATGGAACCACATGGTTCATGGTCACAGGAACCCACACAGCACCTCCCACAGAGGCAAGCAACTGGACCTCCCCCCATGTTGCTGGCAAAGGGCTATTCTTCCTCTGTCAGAGCTCCCACACCTTCTGCACAGCCTGATGAATAAAAGCCTGCCCAGGACCTTAAGTGAGCCTGGTCACAGCTTCTTATGGTCTGTGAGACTCATGTAGCAAAGCACCTGGGCTCTTAAAGATTTATTTCCAATTAATTTTTTCTACCCACAAGGTACAGCCATGGGCTGACCCTGAACTGAGACTACCAAAGGAACCCTTCAGAGCCTATGCGAAGTGGACCTTGGCTGGCTGCCGGCCCCCATCTAGCTGCTGTCTTGTCCGAGCTCTGAAAATGCTCCTGGGCAGCTTTGTAGCAGCCTCACATTTACTCCTGCCTCCAGGGTTCCTTAGGTTTTGATCAACAACAGCTTTAGCGAGATTCTCACTCTGGATGGCTGGAGGCCATTTTGTTCCTGCTGCACTTGGCTTATGTAGTTTTGGGCTTGTTGGAAATTATAAAACTTTTCTATTTTTTTAATAGTCTTAATGAACTTTTTGATTAGTTGTTTTAGTTAATCATAGGTCGTGAGTTTGGCCTTAAATCACTTTGAGCCAGCATAGAGTAAAATTTGTCACAAGCTCCTTTTGTGAGAACATTACTTGGTAAAAGTATTAGAACTGTACATTTCGTTAAAATTAACCTTGTTATGGCTCAGTGGAGAAAGCCTGGCAGAGAAAGTGTTATGGGTTTAGCTAGGTGGGCCTAAATTTAGGCTTTAAAACTCAGATTTGGGCCTGAAATTGTCAGCTGCCTTGAGCTGGGCTGAGCTGGCTGGCAGCTGACCTCTTCTAGCAATAATGTTGTATTCCACCCCATCTTACATCATCTCAATAGCAGTAAAGTCCAGTGTGTGGGTGTGGCTTGGGCAGTTCCACTTTGGCCGAGGTACAGAGAAGACACCGTGCTGTCCCAGGAGGGATGGAGAGGCCCAAACCCACAGCACCGGCTCACCATCATGTTATCTTAGGGAAGTAAAATGTTTGTTCTTATTTCTTCTCTTTGCTTAAGTTTGTCTTTGGGGAATTGACCTTTTTTAGAATGATTTGTAGTCAGAATGGTAAAATCTGTGCTTATTGGGGAGTGGGAGGTTATTTCTTGTTATATATAACTTGTGTGAGAGTGTGTTATATTGTAGTTTTCTCTTAATTTTCTCTTTTCTGTATAAATACATGTAGTTAGTTTCAGCCCTGGTTTAGAGTTTTGTTTCCTCTCCCTTTTCTTCCCATTTCCCTTGGCTGGTTGGGGGGGGGGAGTTGGGGAAGAGTCGTTTTTACTCTGTCTCGGGTAGTTGGCATTTTGCCAGCTCAACCCAAGACAGAAAGGTATCTTGTTGAAGTCTGGAACACAAGATTTATGGACTGCAAGGACCTTTTGCAGAAACCAGCAGATAAGGAAGACAACTAACAAAGGCTAACTGTGTTGGAAAATCTCTAAGGGAGGAAAAAGATACAAAAAAGACGAAAGATATGAACTTACTATCATAGAAAGAGAGAAATTGATAACCAGTAGTGGATAGAATACTAATTAATGAAACTGAATTATGTAATTTAGAACCCATGGACATTATTTCTTTGTTTGCCAAATCTGTATAAATAGGTGAAAAAGTGATATATTGCTGTCAGTATGGAGGCAGGACTTTTGTCAGCCACATACAAACCCAGTACTGCAAATAAAGTAATGTCTTATTTTCTAGCATTAACAAACCCACTTTGTTAGAGGGTTCTATTTATCCCAAGAATTTTGAAGGTATTTGGCAACAGGTTATCCTCTGGACACCTGGCATAACCTCTGCTCAGCAAGCAGGCAGTGTTTCTTGTACTCCAAGGAGGCAGCTGGTTGTTATTTATCCCCACTTGAACTGACTGGTTTGGCCCCTGCCCAGCACGGGCCACCAAGTTTTTCCCAGTTCTTGTCAAAGCAGGTGGTTTTACTCCTTCCCAGTTCAGCACAGTTCAAATGGCTCCCACTCCATTCAGGGATGTTTCTTCTTTATGCTTGGGTCATCCAGCTGGGGCATGGCCTTGCTCAGATTGCTTTATTCAGCATGCCTTGCAATGGTTGTTTTTGTCCCTGTCTTCCCTGGGGAGGTTCTTTTTATCGCTTACCCAGACAGGGTGTCTCCTCTCAGGTGAATCTCTATGCCCCTTCTCTAACCTGCTGTTTGCATGCTGCATTGCTGCCCTTCCGTCAGCACTTCAGGAACTCTCTGATTAAGGCTATTTAACTATGGGACTTGTAAACAGTGTCCCTGTTCCTGCCCTCAGCCTGTATGGAGGCATGTTAGGAGGTGAACAGCTGTGCTCTGTGACCAGGCTGGTCTTGTATGGGACCTCTTTCCACTCCTTGTCAGTCCCTGAAGGTTCAGTGTACAAAGACCACTTCACCCCCCTCCTATGAGCCTTCAGTTTCCTGGGCACCAGGCTGACTCCTTCCTTTCTCTATGGCCTTGCAGGTTCCAGGCACCTGTCCATCAGGCTGTGATGACCCCATGGCAGCACAAGGCATCAGAGCAGCACACAGAGCCCCATCTGTAACACCAAGCAGCCTACTGCCCACTGAGAGAGCCACTCATGTTCTGTTACGTGCTTCTAGTCTAGATTGGTATTGTTATATCAACATGACAAGCCAAGGATTAAGCTGTGCCTGCAGAGTGATTGGGTTCAGGAGATCAAGATTCATAAGCTGAGCTCTGCTGTACAGTTTGGTGCTACAGGACCTATAAAATCCTGCTACACTGATGCTGCTTACAGAAATCCTGTGCTACTCTGATCTGGGCTATGGGGACCATAGCATGATGATGGAAAAAACAAAGCTTTAATAGTAACTATGACTCGGTGCCATCATTGTTGTACACATGAACCCATCTGTCCCCACTGTGTCAGGTGATCACGCTGACCAAAAGGGGACAGAAGGTGCAGAGGAACTGTCCAAAAGTGTCTCTTGGCTCAGGGAATGTGCAGAGCAGCAGGGATCCAGACACGCTGGTAACAAGTCCTGCCAGTCCCCTTTCCCCTTCCAGGTGACACTGGCCAAGGGCCCAGCACCTGCAGCTGTGGGTTGTACAAAATTCCCCTGATGCTGGAGATCTGACACATTTAGTAAAACAGCTCCCACCAGAGATTTAGTCTGATCCTCCTAAGCTGGGGGGAACCTGCAGCTTTAGGAGAGGATAGTGTGCTTTCTGCACCTCATTTTTATGCCTCATCAAAACTACTGCAAGATTTAGACAAAAATCAAAGTCTAAGTGACCAAGAAGTCTCACAGGTGCCTTAAACAAAACAGACTTCTTATTCTGACTGCTCCCTTTAGGCTGGAATGGTCCCATGCCCAGTTAGAAAGCTGCTGGGCCTGCCTGAGTCACAGCCCCATGGAGAGCTCAGCCCTGCACGTTGGAGCTGTTCCACAGCTCACGGGCATGCCCGGGGTGGCAGCAGGGCCCCTCTGCTCCCTGTAGTGGGACCTGCCTTGAGCTCAAAGGAGCGGGGCCAGAGATCGGTGGGGGAGTGCAGGGTGAAGGGCTATGAGTCTCCTGCTCTGAAGGGGACCTTTCATGAGGGCAGTGCGCACCATGGTGGCATCCATGCTGATCACAGGGCTGGGCTGCATCTGGACCTTTGGCCTAGCTGGCTCCAGTTCTGGGGAGTTAGCCCGTTACCTGACTGAAGGGGATGTGCTCCCTGCTGTCCTCCACCATGTGGCCTCCAGGGAGCCTGAAAAGAGCCACACAGAGACCACAGGAGAGGAACGAGAGAGATAGTTTATTGATCAAGGGTAGGAGTATATAAAGGTTTTAGGGGGCTCAAAAAACCACCAATAGTGAGCAAGAGGGGATATGGACTATTGCCAATAGAAATCCAGGGTTAACAACCAATAAAAAAAAGTAAATAAGAACCAATGAGAAAACTTCTTGAAACTTCCTTCCAGGACACTATATGCATTCCTGAGTGGTGAGATAACAGTTATCTAGGGGAATTTTGGGAAGAGTAACAGTGACTAGGCAAAAAAAGAACAAAAGAATCCATTTTGTAACATGCATTTATACAACAGTAAAAACTTCTCGTTTTAAGGCATTTGATGATGCTTGAGACCAAATCTTCCTTTCTGGGGCATTTCAAAAGAGCCAGCCATATTGAAATCAAGAGCTTTTCTACACATGCTCGATGAACTCAGCTGCCTCAACATGTTTACTTTTTCTTTTTTTTCAGACATTGATGATGTGCATGGTGACCTCCTGGGATACCGTGGCAAAATGAAGCTTCTTTGCACATGCAAGTGTAGCATCTTCACCTTATACTCCTCTCCTGGAACAGGAGGTACTGGCGCAGCAGCCATTCATCTCTGAGGAGTCTCCAGGGGTGTAAGGGGTGATGAGGGAGGGTGTACAGCAGATCGCAGAGTCAGAGGCCACAGAATAGGTTAGGCATGAACCTGGGGAGACAAACTAAAGTTTGTTGCATATTAAAAGCCTCTATGGCTCATGGGGAGACAGCACATCTCCCTCTGGATAGCCTAGGTCCAGAATATACCTGTATCCATCATCCTAATCGCTCTCCATCTTGTTTGCAGACATCATCATGGCTAGGCTTCGTGAACGAAGATTTGGGAAGGGCACTACCCACGCTTGCTGCAAGCATGCTGGTGGCTAAAATGGCCGATACGAGATAGGCAGGTCCAGTCACAAAAGGCACAGCGGAAGGTCTCTTTAGGTGATATTGGTGAGGAACGGTTCTTCCTGCGTTGTCTTTTTTGCTCGAGACTAACTCTGTGTGCATTCTCAAAGGAAGCTGCAGCGTCATGAATGGTGTGTCTCCATGAATCTCGATTGGAGGCCAGAGTGGACCATTGGTGGCAGTCAATATGGCCAAGGCTGAAGTGTTGTTTCAGAGAGTCCTTGTATCTCTTCTTCGGGGCTCCTCTCTTGGCGGCAGCTGGTGGCGAGTTCACCATAGAGCACAATCTTCGGGAGGCAATGGGTGATCCTCCATCCTGGAGACGTGCCCTGCCCAGCACAACCGTGTTCTCATCAGCACGGCCTCCATACTGGTGACCCCTACCTGTTCAAGAATGGACACATTGACCATGTAATCAGACCAGCAGATGTTTAGGATTGAATGGAGGCAGCGCTGATGGAAGCGTTCAAGGAGCCGCAGGTGGTGGCGATAGATGATCCATGATTCAGAGCCATGTAAAAGAGTAGACAGAACAATGGCTCTGAAGACACTGATCTTTGTACTTTTCTTCAGGTGTTTATGGGATCAGACTCTTTTATGGAGTTTTCCGAAGGCTCTGTATGCCTTCGCTAGCCTGTTGTCTATCTCTGTCGATCTTACCGTCTGAGGAAATGATACTTCCCAGATAGGTGAACTGCTGGACTGACTTAAGCTCTGATTCACCTATGGTGATGTGGGGATGATGGAAGACTTCCTGAGGTGCAGGTTGGTAGAGAACTTCTGTCTTCTTCAAGCTGACTTCCAGCCCAAAAAGCTCAGCAGCCTCTGCAAAGCAGGATGTGAAGCGCTGCAGAGCTGCTTCTGTGTGAGCAATGAGGGCAGCATCATCAGCAAAAAGCAGCTCATGGACAAGGTGATTCAGGGTCTTAGTGTGGGCCTTCAGTCACCTTAGGTTGAATAGGCTTCCATC